>JAYJMB010009418.1:22195-42538 GCA_036873735.1 Pouteria campechiana
GCCGCCGCCGCCGCCGCTGATCGGGAGCTGAGAACTGGCGAGGATTGCATTTTCTCCGGTTTATCTTTTCCTCCCTATGTACCCTCGTTTAAAGATGAGATGGTCGCATAGCTGGCGAACTCGGTGAGTCAACCCGCCGCTCGAGTCTGTTGTCGGAGGTTGGAGAGTATCCTATTCGGCCTACGGATTCAAATGGGTCCGTTTATGCCGGTACCTTGAACCTATTTTAAAAAACTCTTGCCAAATTATGGTGGGTTGGGTTAACCTAATCTCATTCCTAACCCAACCTTTTAACATCTATAAAATAAATAATATGAATTTATAGCATTCACTCAAACACTCCTTTATTCCAAAATGCAATATTCAAACACTTATATAGAAACTAAACAATAAACGAACAATTATCGGATCTTAAAATCTATTTCATATTTTCCAAACTCAAACTCACGTTCACATTATCACCTTCAATTCCAAAAATGATAAACATTCAAGGTTGCTATAGAATTCCCTTGTTGACTAAACTCAATACCAAATTGGGTTGGGTCACTTTTGGGTTTTAAGTTAACCCACCATAATTTACACCCCTAATTGAGTTTGAGTATTGATTCGAAATGCAACTATCAAAATTAGTTTATTTTATTTTTACTACTACTATTGTTATTATTATATATATTTTAAATTATTAGATATTTTAACTTTATTCACGTCATCACAATGTCTCCAGTACTTTCCTTTTCATTTCATTCTCCCATCAAACAATCGCATATTTCTATTGCACCCCACCAACTAGAGCAAAATACAAATTTAGCTTCAAGTTCGATTCATAATGCCTTATAAATGGCGTCGACCTTAAAAGGTACAGCCATGTTAGCCCTCGGCTATTTTCCTCAGAGTGCCTTGTTGATCCTTTTTTCTCCTTCTTTACAAAATAGATGGGCCTGCTAGACCTCAGCTTAGATTTCGGGGCAATAAGCGAGCCAGAGGTGAATCGGCTCGGCCTAAGAAGAACCCAGTTCTCTCTTAAGGTGCACGCCTTGAAGCCTAGTGGTCTGGGCCGATATCAATTAAAAGTACTTCAACTGAAGGCCAGCTCAACATCCGGAGCTGAAATCTGTCTCTAGGCACCACGGGAACGTTCCCACCTCCCAAGCAGGTGATGCGGCGATGCTTCCTGGAGGACAATTCCTCCGAAGCGATGGGGAATTTTCTATGTATGCAGACTTTTGCTTTTTTTCCTGCTAATCTTGGTGGGTGTTAGGGTGGCAGATCAACCAATTTGTTGGAACCAGCAAGCTGAAATTGGATTTCCATGCAATAGCATTTCTGTTTTGTAATTGTTCAGAATTTCTGCGGAAAAATTTCTTCTCGATTTTCTATTTCCAAGATTAATGGTGTGTTCGATTGCACCGAATATTATTGCAATAGAACATCACAAATAAAAAACATCGGGATAAGATGTTTTACCCCAAAAGTATTTGATTGCATAAATTTTATAGTAATTTAAAAAATATTTTCTTTTTCAATTTTATTGTAATTTTAGTGGATAATTTTTCTGTCCCGGTCCTATAACTTTAAAAGGTGATTTATTACAATATTTATAAGTAGTATAACTAAAATTTATGGCATTATCAACAACCAAACAAACCCCCCCTCCCCCCCAAAAAAAATAATAAAATAAAATCTTGGAGGGGAAAAAGGCACTACCACATAAAATATTTAACATCATTTTATTGTAGCTAAGCTCATCTTGGCTCATTATAAACACTTCGTACTCCATTCCGAGTCTAGTGATGGCTGCTGATTTTAACCACACATGCCTTGTCAATGTTAATTATTTTAATGACAATGAGCCCGTTGTACAATTATTGTGGCAATACTCGTTGGTAAGCATCTAATCTTACCAATATTAGTTGGGCATAAGCCACTTGAAGCGCAATTTTGTTTTTCATTTATCCGTCAACTCTAATTAGTCATTGTTTTTGGCTTTTGGATGATGACAAATGCAAATTAGAACAATGTTTACTTCCCAACATGATTGAATCATGATTGAATCGTGATCGAATCACCTTAAATAAAGGGCCATAATCTCTAATTAAGTTAACGTGAAACATTAACAACATTCATGACGCCATTGGTTATAAATATCTACTATCGATGCACCAACTCGTGTCAACATGAGAAATATGAAACTAGATTAAAAATTGCCTTTTTTTCCTATTTTGGCGGTTCAATCATTAAGTTTCAATGAATGGTTCCAAAGATATAGAATTTTACCGAAGACCTTGCGTGCATCCCCTCCTCCTGTTCCTGGCGTCTAAAAGAGGCGGCTGCCGAAACCGTAAAGAAGCGTTTCAACCGTGGTCGGCATGTGAGGATGGGCCTAGGATCTGGAATGTGGGAGGATAAGGTTGGATGACGAGGGCGTTGCTGATATCATCTTTACACGTGTTCGGTGCATATCTCCGATGAGATTATGATGACACCCAGTTTTGCGGCCATTTACTTTCCACGGCGTACGGAGATTCTCTTCCTCGGTCTTTCCACGTCCAAACACAGGAAGCACACGCATTCAGACTACGTGGCTCGCCCCTGTGTCACCTCCTGCCCATGTCCGGCTCTTCGCGAGATTTCAACGTTCCTTTTTACACAACGCAGCTGGCGCACAGACCTGACGGACAGAAAATCGGTCTCTTGTTTCGTTATTTTCCTCTTCCTTTCCCATTTTTAAATACCAACTGCTGGTGCGTCGTATTTCGCAGCCTCCTGCGTGTCGTTGGCATGGACAATTATTTATTTGTGCTCTAGTTTGCCACAATGCTTCATACGCGTGCCTGGACGGCCGCATATTTATGCTTTAACAGGGCACGGCACTTGACGCTACTTTTTCATCTTCATGAAAAGTCAGGATGATCTATACATGTTTCAAGTTATGTCTACGACATGTGCTTATGTACATCCATTTCTAACATGCAGGAAGTTGAATTTATCATGGGTTGAGAATTTAAGACTCCTTAATAAAAGTAAATAATTTGTTAGCATTCGTAAAATTATGTGCTAGTAGATGAGAATAAAGGAATTAATTCTTTGTCTCTATTTATTTATTACAAGTTGTATTTATAGAGTTTTATTTGATTTTAAAAATCCATGTTTCAACATTTCATACTTCTTTTATGCATCCCCCGTCTGTAAATAACGAAAATATTTTTATATCTATCGAAGATATAGGGAGTTAATAAAACTGATTCCAGAGACTTACATTATAAATATATTTTAAAACATATATATAATCTTGGCTTTTCATGAGATTATATAAGTAAAAAAAATATTTAAATATGAAGTTTTTCTGCTAAGGTAAAAGCATCTTTTCAATATAATTTTATTGGCCAGCATAGGCCCATTTGCAAACAGTTTTAAGTATTGTTGGTGTATTTGGAAAAAGGGGGCCGAATCCAATAAAATGTGTTCTATTTTAATTAAAATAAAATCGATCATTAAAAATCAATTCTACGATAAATTCCCGATCAATTGGTCAAAGGGCAAATTGTAAACCCTTGCATGCAAGTAGAGAGGTTGCCTTATAAGTCTAACCCGATGTCCTTTTATGCAACATTTTCTCCATCCTCATTTCATGCTTGCCAGCTTCTTCTCAAACCCCAATCGACAACTTCTTCCCAAACCCTAACCTCCAACTCATCAAAACTAAAATCACTCACCAACAGTAAGGCAACACCGACAGTAAAGAAGAAAAGCCCTCCGACCCTCTAGTGATGAAGAAGAAAAGCTTTCTCGCAGTGAAAAAAAAAGCCCTTTGGCCCTCTGGCAATGACACCAACAACCCCAAATCCATCCTCCCTTTTGTCTAAACCAAGCCGATAGTGTATTTTCTTCCCAAATCGGTTCTTCCTTCCATCTCTGACTACTATCAACAACTCTAATTGCATTCGGTATTTTCAAAAGCGAACCTTTATAGAAGCTGTTATTTTGTCTTGGGCAATGAATCCTCAACCCTTTATTTACTTGCCCTAGTTGCACCCTCATTTTAACTGAAGACTATAGCTGTATATATGAGGTAGTTGTTTTCTTTCTTTCAATTTTTTGATATATTTTTTAGTTTATCATGCATCTGTTAATCTCAGAACTAAACCCCACTCCAACTTTGTTTTACATCTAGATTCTTGAAGCACTAATCGAGAAAGAGGTCTCTTTACTTCTGAAAATTTTTGGGTAAGTATTTTATATCTCATGTAATTGTTTGTGCTACTATCTAAAACTTTGGCTAAGGTCATGATGTACTTTTTTAGTATTTTTGTCAGCTAGTAGCTTAATATGTATAGTTAAATGTAGCACACATTATGTGATTCGGGGCAACAATAGGCCTTGGTTGAGTCCAAGTAAGCTGAGACAGATATTCT
Organism: Pouteria campechiana; assembly: GCA_036873735.1. Lineage (NCBI taxonomy): Eukaryota > Viridiplantae > Streptophyta > Magnoliopsida > Ericales > Sapotaceae > Pouteria > Pouteria campechiana. Next base: position 26,608 of record JAYJMB010009418.1, read on the forward strand.
CAACAATCTCCATGTTTTGACAGTAATGCTATATATGAATTGCATCATGTTTTGTTTAGTTTGCTTCTTCACTTTTCCCTCTATGCCTAGTGTTTTTTTTTTCCATGATTCATGGCTTTAAAGAATTTTGTTTCATTTAGGGCAATGCAAATATTGATACAGTGTATTTTATAGGTTCTTAGAGGGTCAATATCCCTAATAGCTCAGAAATGAGACCATAATGGTTAGGGATGGTATCGAATAGCTTCGTAATGCATGTCATGCGGTGGATTCACCAAATATATCGTCTTCATACCTGCATGAAATGGATTGTAGAGCTTTTTGACAGCCACATGATATGATAGTATTTTTAAGCCAAAGTGCTTACTTTAGAATTTATTAGCTAGTGGTGAGTATAGAAATTTATAGCATTTTTGAATTCATTTCAGTTGATCATATATATAGTGATATGATTTCTTAGAGGTGTGACTTGCTATATCAATATTTAGCATTATTTTAAATCTTTCAAAGGTAGTCGACCACGTATAGTTGGAAAAAGGACTCCTCGATTCCCTGTTTCATTTTTATATGATAAAGATGATAGATCAAAGAGCATTTCATCCAATAAGGAAGATTTGAAGCTAAATGTAGATTCCGCTGATGAGGAGGTTGCTAATGTGGCACCATTTATTTCCTTTTCTTTCATTCTTTTTGAATACTTTGCGGTCATTCACCAAACTAAGATACACCATTGCACATGTCTTATCATTGTTCACGCTGCCACAGGTGTTCATAAGCAATAGCAGCAAGCATTTGGTTTTAACAACTAAGATGCCAATTTTTGGAAAGCAATAGCATGAAGAATTGGTTCATGCTCCAATTGAGCTTGAACATGTTATGGCATCAATGAGGTATTGGTTTTCATATGCTGATAGTTGCTTTGAGATTGGAAGCATGAAATAGGTTAGATACGAGAAAGAACTTTAGTAGTTCAACCCACCTTGTAGAAGTCGAGGTGTTTCTTTCTTTTAACACAAAATTAGTTGCATTTTTTTTATTGTAACCCATTGTAACACTCGAGGTGTTAAAAAGTGAGAAATTTTTGAAATTTTTTTGAAAAGTTTACTTAAATTATCATTTGGAAACAAAGTATAGGAACTTATGAAGTTGTAAGGAATTTGTTATGAAATTTAATATATATACACATATGGTGATTCAAATAACACTATTTTTATTATGTTGTGTATTTTCATATGATAATAAAAAGGAATAACTGAGGTTTATAGTGATCATACTTAATGTGAAAAAATGAGGGATAAAAATATAAGAAAAAAGAGTGAAATAAAGAGGAAAAAAATTTCACAAAATAAGGGCGGCAAATTGGGTGCTGCGGCACCACTTTACAAAGGTGGGGATGTTGGTGGCCAGTAGAACAGCACCGATGCAGGTGTGCATGTGGAGCGCCAAAATGGGGCTCTATTTAGGTGATCCATCACCTTCTTCTCCTCCCATTCACTGCTTCTTTTCCCCTTTAATGCTAGCTATGGAAACCATCCTTTTTGCCCTAATTTCTAATTGGAATTTTGTTGGAAACATGTTCAATTTGGTGTATTTTCATCATTCACATCCTAGGCATCAAATATTTTGATTGTTAGATGGGGGGGTGGGGAGAGAACAAGCCACTTTGCTACAGATGGTGGAGATGCTTAGAGGTTTGGAGATGGGTTCTTGTTTTGGGATGGAAGCCACACCCAAAATGCAAAGTAAGCCCCTTTTCCTCATTTGATTTTATGATTTAGTTTTATTAGGGTTTCATAAATAGTAACTTTTGAGAAAAAAAGGTATGGACTATTGTGAGAATCATGGAAAAAATGGTTAATTAGTGTATACCAGTGTTTTGAAGTGAATTGGCATGAAAATTTTATATGATTTGTTATTCCCAAATTTGGATAGCAATAGTCATGTTCTAAATTGGGATTTTTAGGATTTATGATGTGGGATTGTGAATTATTCGAGTTTAATATTTAATTAGTTCATTCATGAGGCTATTGGGTAGTTAATTATATTAAATAATAAGTATATGTTGTTGGTGATGAAATTATCTTGATGCATACTATTAGAAAATTGTAAATTCATAATGCCTACAAGATGTTGAATGAAATGCCAGAATGAAAAGGTTAATTATGTGTGAAGGGTTTGATTATAAACCTAAAAAAGTGCAAATGGTGGGGAATCAACGCTGTTTTGGTGTTGTACATGTTAAATATGCATTGTATCATGTTGAGAATGTAAGTAATCTAGTGCACTTTTTGAGAATAATACTTCAACTTATGTATGTAAGATATTTGAGGAAATGTCTTAGTGAGAGATTAGGTGTGGTTAAATGATCCCATTGCAACCATATATTGGCTATTAAATTAGCATTGAACCAAAGTATTTGATATGTTAATGAATGATTTAATGAATAATACAAAGGGATCAAAGTTAGGTAATAATATACAAAGACATGTAAGAGGAAATTATATTGAAAGTTCATTTAGAATTTGTCCCATAAATGGACTGCAGAATGAACAGATCATGGCGTATAGAAATTTATGGTTATTTGACTTGAATTAACTTAATGAGATCCATTTTTGTACAAGAAGCATATGTAAATTAAATTATGATACATTGATCTACGTAGGATCATCTGAGTAGGAGGGAAAGTCATGGAACTTAAGGAATGTAAGGTGATCCTGCATTGAGGTAAGTAGGCTCTTTATGGATGAATGTATTGCTGAATGGATACCCCAAGCTTTGCACAAGCATATATGAATGGATGAGGATAGTGAATATCACAGTTGTTGTATACAAGTATGTTCATTTATAAGATATATTCTTTACTATTTATATGTCCACATGTATGAATTAATTGTATGATCTAATGGCTACCTCATTTGGGAATAACCGGTATCCCCTGATTATATACTATATTGATGAAATGGATGTATGGATGAAGGGATAATGAATATTCTCTAATGTGTATATAGATGGGGATTATGAAATCCCAAGCATGGGTTATTTACTATATTATGTAGCTACATATGTTGATGGAATGATAAATATTCTATAATGGTATGCATGGATATGGTAACTGAATTTCTTATAATGTAATAATCGCAGGGATTGTTTTATCCCCGTAAGGCATAGTTATAATATATGTGATGCTAGAATGGCATAGCTATGATATGAAGTACCTGTATGGCACTATTATGGATTAAGTATCAAAGTGACTTAAACGTGATATATTATATTCAGTTTATATGATAAAATGATGCAAAATGTACATTGGAATGTTGACAACTTGAGCTTCATAAGTATGTTCTCATGATTATATTATGATGTATTTGTTCATGTTCTAATTTAAAATAAGTTGCATTTATTTTACTATTATTTTTTATTCGGCTTACGTACTAAGTTTATCTGAACTCATGCCTTCTTATTCTATTTTTTAGTTAGCAAGTCAAGTGATGGAACCTAAGCGAGGGTTGGCCCTCGTGGGCAAGATCGGAGGATAGTATTCATGTTGATGTGGGAAAATGAAATCCCATATGTGTATCTATAATTATAATTAATATATTTTGAATGATGCATAATAAAATGTATTAACATGTCGCAGTGATAAATATATATAACATTGTAAATGGATTTGTATATTCCATTTTTTTTATTGTCATCACGGTGAAACTACGATTTTGGGTAGCTGTGAATAAGTTAGGTTAGTTTAGTGATTTATGACATTGTTTTATAATTATCAAAATTTTAATTTTATAGATGATTAATGCAAGCACAAGTTTAAATCCATATACACCCATATCTCTAATAATAAAATTCTCAAGTGTTTATGAAGCAATTTTTTTTTATTGTTGTTTAGTTTCTTTGATTATTTCTAGACAATTTGTACTTATTTTCACTAACATTAATTTCTTAGCTCCCTTGTGGAAGGCCCAAATATGAAGCTTCAGTTGGACAGTTGGACATCTTTCCTAAGAACAACTAAAAATGTCCTCAGAATCTTCATGGGCTAGTGTGACCTATGAAGTTTTTCTCTAGGTCATCATGTTAGGTACTTGGCGTCCAATTCGTCCACTTTGGGTGCTATCTATTCTTCATGAGTTCATCATGTAGAGTCATATGGCAATCTAGATGGGCTTGTAGTCTCCATGTATGATTATATTTCACCACGATTAATGTAGTACAATTTGAACAGCTTTTGATATAAATACAATTTAAACTAAAATTAAAAAATTAATAATTTTAACAGTTTTTATGCTTTATAAGATTTTATCAAATCTGTGAATTTAATGGAAGTTATGATACTAATTAAAAACAAAGAATTTAGCAAAAAACAAAGTATGTGTGGAGAGGAACAACTAAAAAAAGAAGAAAAAAAGGTAAATACAAAGTATGTTAGTTATATTAAATAATACATTAATTTAAAATAAACATTTAAAGTTATCATACCAAATGCAAGCACTATGAATTCGGCTGTGTTTACCAAAAGTAGCCAATGTTGGCTGCATTTAATACAAAACGCAACTGAATTCATGGTGGCTTTGTTGGGTTCTATAATTTTAAATCTTTATTTTATATTAGTCTACTATTTAATATAACTAACATATTTTGCACTTATATTTTTTATAAAAAATTATATATTTATACATACATAAATTGAGATATTTTGGATTGAAGGTTTGACAACTTGATTTAAGTCAACTCAATTTCAAATATACTTAAATTATTTAAATTATCATATAGCCTCTAACTTGCTCACCCATTACTCACATGCACTTCTTCATTTTTTTATTTCAATATTAAGACTATATTTTTAATATAATTGATATAAAATATTTAATTAAAATGAATTTAAAATAAAATTTTAAATTATCATACCAAACGCAGCCACCATGAATTTGACTGTATTTGATATCAAACATAGCCAACGTTCACTACATTTGATACCAAGTGTAGCCGAATTCATGGTGGTAGTATTTGGCATAATAATTTTAAATATTTATTTTATATTAATATATTATTTAATATAATTAACATACTTTGTACTTACTTTTTTTTATAAAAAATTATATATTTATACATACATAAATTGAGATGTTTTGGATTGAAGATTTGGCAACTTGATTTAACTTGACTCAATTTCAAATATACTTAAATTATTTTAGTTCTAGATCAGGCGTAGATTATTTTGTATATGTTCGAGTTTACACAAGAAAATATGTCAATTATCTTTTTATTCAATATATTCATTTTCTACATAAATAATAATAACAAAAAAAAAATTGTGCTATGGCTCTCTAAGACATAATAATCATCATCTTTTTTAAATTATCTAGTTTATATTTTTATATTACTACCTATCTAAGAAATACTACAATCAACTATTTTTTTTTCTTTTTTACTATGCCAACCTTTTTTTTTTTTTTTTTTGCTGAGGGGGGAACCGAAGTAGCATAATGATTGTCATCCCTTTTTATAGATGCATTTTTTATGTGATCCCATTTAGAAAACTTGTGAACGACCCTTTTTATGGACTTTGTTCATTATTTTTTTACATTGGACCCCGCTTATCACATATAATATATTTTTATGGTACTATTTTGTTTAGTATTTTAGTTAATTTTTTAAAAAATAAAACTAACCTGTTAGAGTTTTTTTAAAGTATTTTGGTTACAGTTAAAAAAAGCACACAACTGGCTAATTAAGGACATAGAGTAATGTTTTAATTAAATCATCTCCCTCAAACCTTTACGAAAATCATTGTTAAGGTCATTATTTTTTTAACACGGATGTGATCAATTACTAACTATTTGATTTAGCCCTCTTAAATTTTTTATTAAATAAGGTGAAGGATAAAAAAAAATAATCGGTCAGGCTAGTTGCATTAAAAAGATAAAATAAACCAAAACACATAAGACAACTTGGCCAGGCCAATTGCTGTTAAAAAAAATTAACTAAAATATCAAGCAAAACTTAGTTAGATCAGTTGCATTTTTTTTTTAAAATTTTAACCAAAACATCGAATAAAACTTAGTTAAACTAGTTGTGTTTTTTTTAAAAGGAATTAACTAGAACACCAAAACCAACTCAACTAGGCTAGTTGCGTTAAGAAAAAAAATTAACCAAAACACTAAACAAAACTCGGCAAGGCCAATTGCATTTAAAAAAATTTAAAACTTTGCCTAACTAACAAGGCCGAGTTTTGTTATGTGTTTCAGTTAATTTTTTATATAAAAAAATGCAACTACCTTGGCCAAGTTTTTTTGTATATTTTAATTTTTCTATTTTTTTAATATAATTGGCCTTGTTGAGTTTTGTTTGGTATTTTAGTTAATTTTTTTAAATATAAATAGTCCAATTTTGTTTTGTATTTTGCTTAATTTTTTAAAAAATGAAATTGGCTTGGGTGAATTTTACTTTGCATTTTAGTTAATTTTTCCTTTTTAAAAAGTAATTGGCCTAGGTGAGTTTTGTTCAATATTTTGGTTAAATTTTTTAAAAAACATAACTAGCTAAGTTTTATTTAATATTTTGGTTAATTTGAAAAAAACACTACGTGGCTAGTAGTTATAGTTAAATTGTTTAGTTGTTAGTGTGTTTTTTTTCTTTAATTTTTTTTAAAAATCTAAATTGAAAAAATACCATTGACCTAGCAAAACACCTAATAAAAAAATTAACCAAAATAGTCAAATAATTTGACCAAAATTATTAGCTAAGTAGTCTTTTTCAATTTAAATTTAATCAAAATACCAAATAAAACTTGGTTAAATTAGCCAAGTAGTATTTTTTAAAGTATTTTTTAAAACATAATTAACTCAGTTAGGCCAGTTATATCTTTATGTAAAAATTAACTAAAATATTTTAAAAAAATTCAGCCAGGCTAGCTTCTTAGTTAAAACTAAACAAAACTCTATTTGGTCAGTTGTACTTTTTTTAAAAAAATTAACTAAAATACTTTGAAAAATCTCGGCCAAGCTCGTTGGGTTTTTAATGACATAATGTATATTGATTTTGATGTTGATGGTTATATATCTAGTAAAAAAATAAGATAAAATGCAATGGAGAATGACCATTCTTTTTTTTGCTACTACATCCTTATAAAAAAGAATATAAACACAATCTTTTAAAAAGTAAGCAATAATTTTAAAAAAATATAATGCTTTTGCCTCATTAAATAAGTATTATATTACTATAAAATAGAGAGAGAGAGAGATTTTTATATTTCTTTTAGATGAAAAATACTTTATTTCTATTTTATTTTAAACCAAACTATAACAAAAATCAATAAATGCAACCTACCAAATGCAAGCCAACCCAAAACGGCTATGTTTGCTCAAACACAGCAGTTTTGGGTTGGTTGCGTTTGGTATTTGAGTTGGTTGTATTTGACCAAACATACAAAATAGCTGCATTTGCTCAAATTTAGCCAAATTGGGTTGACTATGTTTATTCAAATTTAACTAATTCAAATTTAGCTGTGTTTGGTCAAATGCAACCAACCAGCGAATTGCGTTTGAGCAAACGCAACCGTTCCAAATTCAGTTGCTTTTGATTGGCTGCTTTTGAGGATTTTTGTTGTAGTGTTACAGTAGTTTCAATTCTCAAGAGATGTTGGATGGAGGAAGAACACTACACTTGATTGTGCAAGCCTAGTCTATTTGAGGGTATCATATGTTCTTGAAGGAGATCTAGTTGCTAATTACCCAGCAAGTGAGGTTGTAATATATATGTATGGAAAGAAGGTTTCCTTCTTTGAATTTCTCTAATCTTGTGAAGTATATTAGGAGTTTATGTGTGTTGGACTAAAATTAAGTTCTGAATTTAATGAAATGATGTTGATAGTAGTTATTTTCTAATGTGTTGTTCTTGGTGTAATTAATGATTTCATGGTAATATTTCTGGAGGAATCTGTATAGTAATGGTTTGTTTGATACTCATGATCATGCATAAGTTGTAAGTCTAATCGGCTTAATGGTTCTTAGCACTACTACAATAGCTAGCTAAGTGATGATAAGTTCATTTTTCTATTTTGTCTCTAGTATTTTTTTTTTTTGTTGTTGTTGTCATTGCTCTTGCATAAGCATTTTTTTCTGAAATCATAGTAATAACCATTGTGGAAATACTAAATGAAAGAATTGTTTCAATGCCATTGCAGAAAACATGTCCATGGGTTTTTCTTATATAAAGGGAAAGGATGCTTATACCTGATTTTGAATATTTAAGAAGCTCCCATAGACCATTTTGCCCATCTTAATCACCTTGAATTTTATAAGGGCTAGATTAATGTATTTTTACCTATAATAATTAGTGGTTGATTGTTGTGGTGAAAGCTGCAGTTTAGAGATTTCATGGTTATTTAGAAACATAATTTTAGCTATCTATTTATATAAATGGCTAACTGATAGTCTATACTTCTATTGTAAATGGGTAATCCTTGTCTCTAAGATGTAGACAACTAGAAAACTAGAATAGGAAAGAAGATGGTTTTTTTCTATTGACTTCTTGAAAACCAACTTCTTTTTAAATTGTTGAGCTGCTGGCATGCAACTTTTATCATCTCCTTCAATTAATTTTCAAAGAGTGACTGATCTTGGAACTGTCTAATTTGAGGCTTGTAGTTCATTGACTTTAGAACTTAATGGAACAAGGATATTGCAGTTATATACTTGTATATGAAGTTTTTATTTGATATCAGCTTTCTTCACTTAATATCCAGTAATAGACAATTAGTTTCAATGATGAAATTTCTCAAAAGTACTTCTATTGTGTGCTAGAAAATGCCTTTAACTTTGATGCATTTTAGTGTTGGGAAAAAGTTAGGTTCATTTGGTATTCAATTACAAAAGTTTTTGTAGGATGTTGGATAGGTTTCTCTTTTCTATTTATCATTTATATGTGCAGATATTATAATGATTTGCATGTATTTGATCTAGATCAATTCAAGGTGAAGATTCTTTTGTTCTCTTATATAAAGTTGTTACTTTGATTTGTTTTTTTTTTTTTACTCCGCCTGTTGCTTATTTTCTTTTTGTGATTGTGCACTGTAGTTGCAAGAAATAAAAGGCAAGCCTCGATACATGTGGCCAAGTGATAGAACTAGTTTCTTTTTTGTCCATCAAGATGAGGCAAATACACTAAAAATATTTTTAATTAAATTAGTTCTATTTAATTCTATCTTATATTGACTCTATTCATGGCTTTTTAGTCTTGTTTATTGGTGCATTTGCTTTGCATGCTTCATTCACCTGCTAAGGAATTTTTTAAGACCAATTGTGCCATTTTCCTCATGGATTTGTGGCAATTGTTGGATTCATGAATTTATATATACCTTGAAGCCTACTAGGTATTTATTATTGTATAATATTTATCTATACTTAATCTTTTATATTCAATGGCTAATGCATAATTTGTTCATTCTTATTTCTTACTTTCATGTGTTATCAATTGTGAATAAGATTATTTAACAATGAGAAGGGTCAAGAAAAATGAGCACATTATGAAGATTATATGCTTGTACTTCGAATGAATTATGATTGTAATTTCTTTATCTTTTTATGAGAGGCCTCGACATATGAGTGACCCTCGAAGTTTTATCAAATATTTGTTATATATATGGTGATATTTTCAATTTACTACTCATCTAAAACAGTTTACCATGTTCAAATAATGTGAAATTTGTGGGTATGAAGTTTATATATTATCTTTCTATTTTTTATTTATGGTATTCAACCACCAATTCATGCAATAACAGGTATTATAATTATAACAATGAAATTTGGTATAAAATGTGATGACAGATCTTGCTACATTGATCTTGCTCATATTTATGTCAATAATTTATTTTTTATATGCAACCAAAAATTTAGATGCATATAAACTAAATGCAGCCAACTAATTAGCCATTTTTCTGTCGCATTCTTCACATATGAGGCCAAATGTTACAAAATGCAACCAATTATCTAAGCAAATAATTTATATTTTATATACAACTATATCATAAACTATATGATTGCATCAACAAAAAATGACAGCATGTAGTCATGTGCAGTTGTTTTTGTTGGTTGCATTTGACTTAATAAAGTCATTTTTCATTAGCTTCATTTGACTATATGTAGTCATTTTTCGCTGACTACATAAAGTTATATGCAATCATTTTTTTTGTTGACTATATATAACTAGATGTAGTTATTTTTTGTTGTCTATATAAAGTTATATACAGTTATTTTTCACTGGTTGCATCTAGTTATATGCAGCCAACAAAAAAATGGTTATATACAACCAGTGAAAAATGATTGCATATAGTCAAATACAGTCAACGAAAAATGATTGCTTAAGTCAAATGCAAGCAACAAAAATGACTGTATTTTTTGTTGGCTTCATTTGACTTGATGTAGCCAAAAACAAATTTAATGCAGCTAAAATGTTAGTTGCATTTGTCAAAATTTGCAGTAGTTTCTAAGGCCCATTAAATACCATTAAACGCCATTAAAGCCTATTAAATGTTATTAAAGTCCAACAAAAAAGCCTGTTAGATACTATTAATTATTATTAAATATTATTAAACCTTATTATACCTCATTAACCCTGATTAAACATGTATATAAAATAGTTAAATATATATATAATTTATCTTTTTAAAATTAATAATTATTAAATATTTAAGGAAGATTAAATCTAATAATTTATATCATAAAAATCAAAAAATCTCTTTTCAAATGCATCATTTTATGATAACAATTAGAATTTTTTATTTTATGATAAACAAAAATTTTAATGAATAGCATTTTTGTAATACATATGTATAATCTAATGATCTATAACTTAGACAAAAAGTAATTTTAAATTTGAGCACTTTAAATATAATATTTACTATCCATGAAATATATACTCTCGTATAAAAGAAATTCTAATTATCCTATACTCAACCTAAAATAATAATAATGCCCGTAATTCTACTTTAATTGCTTTCTATTGCATCTTTTTCCTTCACAAAATGAAAGTACCGAGGCGTAATCGAGCCAGGGCAGAACACCTGCAAATTTACCTTCAAGAACCTATCTATCTAACCGCATGCAGTGAGCTGTACTTGAAAGTCCACTGACAACCGTTTCTCTGCAAGGACATTTCCCATGTGCGCAGTTTTGAATGCCTGGAAAGATACAAGGAGCCGAATGATTATCCTCCTTTTAAAAACACAGCGTGGGCGCATTAAATGGCCCACCACCCCACCGTCTAATTAAAAATTGAGTTTGGTTATTATTTATGTATTCTCGGTGTCTGAATCAGCATACTCGGTATACATTGAATCTGGCCTTCGTGACATGGGCCACAGGCATATTCTGCGGATTGGATGCTGTGCTGCCTGTGCATACAGGCACGTGGCAGTAAAAAAGTAGCCATGCCCTGTGGGCTGTAGTTAGGGTGCAGCTGTTGCATGGGATCATTTCATTGGCTTCTTTGTCTTCGCGAATCGCGGCGCGCCTCGTTGGAGGAGGCCTGCGCGCACGCGATGGATGAGACGGGGCCATCTTTTCACCGCTTCAGTGCGTCACGACACCCACGTCACTTCCTTAAAGGCAGCATGTGACGATTTTTCGCGCGTCATTCGCCGGCTCTGCCGATGTCGCCACGTGGCGCTTGGCGCGATCAAGAATCTAGATCGCGCCGCCTTGATCAGTTGATCCACACCGCTTCAGTCACTCACAAGGCCAAGGAGACGCAGAATTCGGCAACGAAAATTGGATAATTGCTTATTAATATCTTTTTATAAAATATATTTAAAAAAGAAACAAGATGAAAACATAAATATTGCTTGAATTTCACTTTATAGTGTACTTAAGATAGTAAATGCCGACGAGATAATTGAGGGCCTATTCGTTTACATGGAATTAAAATCCGTGGGAATGGTTCCATATTTCTTAGCCTTGATTTGATATATATTTCAATCAATAATTTTATTTTATTAGTATTTACATTTTTTTAATCATTGTATACTTATCTATTTTTATTTTATTTACTTTGTGACCAACAACATCCTTATTTTTTTTAATATATTTCATTCTATATAAATGAGTCCCTTGGTCAATTCAAGATTTATGAGATATGCAAAAGGATAAAGATGACAAACTCTTTAAAAATTTTAATAGGATCTCCCCACTTTTACATATCATATTTGTTTAATTAAATTCAGTAGCATCATTATATTTATATTTATATGATTTTTTCATGTTTAAAAGTTAACTTATTTGAAATTTTGAGAAAACTAAAATAAATAAAGCTTTTTAAGATTATTCAAAAATACTATTTTTCATACAAAGGTACTAAACATTTACAATCAAGATAATTTTTTATATTTCGATTAAAAAACTAATTTTAAATATGATGATCAATTTAGATTTTCTTAAAACCTCATAGTGTGCGGAAAATGATGATTTTCTAAAATTAGTAAAAAAATCTAATTTATAATTACTCTAATACAAATTTCTATTGAAGAATATACATTGTGGATTAGAAGTATAAAAATAAAATTTTGTTATCAAAATTTATTATGAAACTAATTTCATTGCAACCAAGAATGACAAAGATAATAATTAAGTATCTTTAGCTTCATGTTTTACTAGTCTAATATCAAATCCAAAAAACTTGATTCTAAATTGTTTTTAACTATGAAAATTTTTGATGAAAATAAACAATGAAGTTTATAACTAACCTTGTATGAATTTTTACTACCGAATAAAAAAAGCATTGATAAACATGACATTATTGTCATTTCGCTCAGAATTATGTAATTTTTAGTAGTAAATATAAAAAAGAGCTGACTAACGTGACAAGGAAATATACAACCATATTGACAAAAGTTCAACATGGAGCTTTTCTTATAACTTTTTAACTGAACGACTTTGCCGTTCGTCCTCAACCAAAGATCAAAGTCCAATAAAAAATCCAAATGCAATGCCAAAAATAAAATGTTAAAATAACATGCAATATTAAATTATATATTTCACAAAATGCCAAAACGATGCCTTTTTTTAAATTCAACATTGCAACACCATATGATAGATCTCATTTAAATAAAATAGAAAAAGCAATAAGATATTGAGCAATACACACTAAAATGCGTAGCTTGCAATTTTAAAATACCATAGTTGTTTTCTCATGGGGATGGCAAGGGATGTGTTTTGACACGGTACATTTGGTAGAGATTTTATTAGAAAGACATGTTTAAAATACATGCCAATATTTGCAAATTAGGGGATGATGTCAATGGAATAAGTTTTTTATAAAAAAAATTAAGGGATAAGAATTAAAAGTATAGATGATAATGGTAAAAATATGATTATGAAATTAATAGACTATTTTGTTTCCCTCGTACGGTCGTACCCCACATCCATACGTGGCTTATTTAATACGACGATGAGTATATAAGGCTGCATTCTAATTTTCCAAAGACGCTCTAGAAATGTATCTTCTCACACACGTGCAGTACTTGTGCGAAGCATCTGGACCGTTCGTTAACTATCTCCCATAAAGCACGTTTCAGAGGCAAAACTCGAGAGGATGGGCGGTGAGGATTACGCTGCTTCGAACTGGGGGCCCGGGAAGATGTACTCGACTCTCCGCCTAACCATACGCGGGACGGAAAAAACGTTAATTTATAGAAGCATCAACATCGCTCGCGTCAGCACGTCCAGCAATCGAAATTCATGAGTTCATCTCTGGAATGGGCAACGACCAAAATCGAACTGATTTAAATAACGTGGTTGTCCAATTATTGAGATTTTATCACTGATTATTTTCAAGGACAAGATAATCATTATTTAATGAACTACGTTAGCTTTGCTTGCTTTTAGATTCTTTCCGTTTCTTTAGTTGGACAACTATAAAATGTCTCACATCACGATTGAATGGTTGTCACATGCAGGGATCCTAAAACAGATCTGCGTGGGTCCACCAACAACAACAGGGAAAGAAAAAGATAAAGTTTTGATATTGGCATGTTGCGGCATGCGCAGCACTAATAAACAATGCTTCTGGCCCCGCGCGACGTGTCTAGACCGTCCAATTCGTATGCATTGACTAAAACATAATTAATAATACTGAAAATGGTATAATTGGGTGCAGTGAATTGTAACATCAGAAGAAAAGAGAGAGGAAATATTTTCTGCATATTTCAAAGCCACTTTTATTCTATATATAGACCAGTTGTCATTAATCAGATATTTCATATCCATCCACGTCTATAAGCTTTAAAAAAGCTACGAGGCCTGTATGCAATGTATTCTCTTCCACATGTCTATTTCACTTCAGAAAATGACGCGCAAGCATCCAAAAGAAATCCTTTTTACTCGAGACGGGCGGATTGTACATGCACGCCATTATCTAACTTTGAAGCACAGTTTCGCCGTAGGATGTGTTTGGGAGGAAAAAAAGGTGAAAGAAATTTGAAAAATTGAGAAAAATAATAATATATAATAAAGGGTGACGATTAAAAATAAATTAAATAAGGTTAAAATAAATATATTTTTATATAAAAATAATAATTAAACATATAGATAATGAGATTATTGGGCAGTTAAGATTTCAAATTATATCCTCCTTCCCTCGTTGACAAACATATGCTAGAGTTGACTAAACGGTTGAAATTACCGCATCGTTATAGATGGGTCCTGAAATTGTTCATTTGTAGCCCCTATCGCTTCTCCCCAAACCACATGGACTGCTTTTTCCAAAAATGGTGGGCATTTATCCGAGGTGCGGTAGAAATTTTCCTACGTACTGGGTGCGTTGATTATGGAGAAACATCGATACTCTGGCGGAAAACGATGAAGTGCATTTTAGATGGTTTGTTTGTACAACTAGAATCCATACATTTCCAACCATCCTGATCTGAAAAAGAAATTAATTTTTTTCGCTAGTCATGGTGGTTTCCGCCAGATGGTTGGCTTTAATCACGTGGCATAATATGAAGTAGAACACGCCAGCAGAATGATCAATCGAGCCACTTTCCGTTTGTCAATCGTGAAGAGATGGATTTCCGATTTCGAAGCCGACAGGCCTCTGAATAGAAATCTTTGGCCTGCACTCATGACTGCGGAGGAATGCATGCATAAATGACGGGCGCTGGCCCACGTGAGGTGCACGAACCCGAGCAGCCTGACAAAAGGGGCGGTCCAATTGGTGAACAGCTTATCCGAAGGGGGAAGATTTCAGTCTCGTTCCAGTGGAAGCATACATATTGGGGGGATTGAGCATTTTGGTAAATTCGGGGAAGGAAAATTAAAACCCTTTATTACATGCAAAGGTGGTGTTCATTATGCACAAAATATGAAAATAATTGAAAACTTCTAAATAAATACCAAAATCTCACACAAGAATTTAACAAGACGGCTTGCATTCATTGCAAGTACTTAATGATGTATTTATAAGCACGTATCCCCTTTAAGCGTGCATATTTTTTTTTCTCTATTCCAGGTCTACTTGAGAATAATAAAAAAAAAGTAGAAAAAAGAGGCGTGAAAACAAGTTTTTCTTTTTAAAGGATGATGTAATACAATAGAAGATAATTATTAAAAATAAAATAAATATAAATAAAGTATTTGACATTTTTATAAAAATATGAAGAATCATGATTAAAAATTAATAAAGAAAAGTTGAATGATTAAGAAATTAAGATATCAAATCATATTAAAAACAGTAAAAGGGATAAAAAACATGTGAAAATCAATTTTTTTACTACCTTTCCTCATTGCTAAATGGAACCTTGTTTGGTATAATCATTTTTTATCTATATTTAATTCAATATTCTTATTTTTTATTGATTATATTTTTTATAATTATTTTTATTTATTTTATCTTTTATTTACTTTATGACTAACATCATAAAATAATATATTCACAT
>JAYJMB010009429.1:0-47877 GCA_036873735.1 Pouteria campechiana
ATATGATCTATCATCAGTCTAGCCAAACTCAACTTTCTTCTATTCTTTAATGCCCACATGATTCTGGTATCCTTTTCAAATATATCCCTTGTTGCTCCTGTTTTGGGGTATACATTGTTCATAATAATGAGGTATGCTAGCCTGAGGTTTGCATTCAAGTGCCTAGCATGTAAATAATTTTCTTTCTCATCTATCTTAGTTTCAGCTAAGTCTGAAAGTATCATTGCCCTTGAAGGTCATACAATCTCCTCCTCTTCTTTAAGGAGATTGAAGTAATTCCTTAAACTTTCTTGAAATAGCTCTATTTTTGTGTCTCCAATCCATGATCTTTCTATTTTAGTGTTGAGATTATAGATTAAAGTCCTCACCAGTCTCGGAGATAAGCTATCTCTGTAACTGACATAGGCATCCCAGCCTTGATATTTCAACCATTTTGATACTTCAAATTGTATTTAAAATGCTCTGAAAATGAAAATCTTCCCTTTGATTATTCTTATCTCCTCATATTTTTCTGAGAACCTAGAATAATCAAATGAGCTATTTTGGAAGATTACCTCTAGAGTATCAGATTCTTGCCTTACCTTCTTGGTTGTCCTATGTGGTGGAGAGTTTTCCCTTTCCTTTCTCTTGCTTTCTGCACCTTTTATTTTGGTCATTTCTACAAAGGGATCTGGGTTTTTAGAGAGGAAAATGGGATTTTCTAGAGAAGGTAGGAAGGTGGAATGAGTGAAATGAGAACGAGATTTGAAAGAAGCGAGAAGATGGACCGTCTTCTCTGAAGGAGGGATTTCTAAGGTTCGGAGAAGAGGGTTTAAGTTCTTTGGAGAGGTTTTAATGATTTCTCCACTTTAGATTTTTTTAAAAAAAGTTTTTGAAACACTAATGTGTTTTAGCTTTGGACATTCCAAAAGAGTCTTTCGAAGAAGATTGATTTTGAATTTCGGATACAAAAATCTCTGAAATACTAACTATACTTGTTTCGAAAGAGATCCTTCAAATAAAAATGTTTGATCTGAGGTTTTCGATATTCCAAAGCGTTGCTTCAGAAAAGTTTGTTGTTTTTCAGATACTTTAGTTTGGGCCTTTGGAGACTTTTGATGATGTTTTAGAGATTTTTGTTTAAGGCTTCAGAAATTCCAAAGTACGAAATCTAACTTAACTCTGAACCTTTTAATATGGATTATGGTTTTTAGTATTCTCATTAACTATCCTTTTAACCCACTAAACAATATTATTACCAATGTAGATGAATGAATATGCATTTATGTTTTTATTTTACATTTTATATAGATAAAAGCTTGACTAAAATTTTAAAGATCAAACATAGCATCTTCAAGGTTTTCTACAAATCAAGTTCACTAAGCAAAAGAGAATGATCAATCAAAGGAGTCCATTAGAGTTCAGTTTCTAAAGGAGTAAATAGAACAGTTGAAGGTGGAACTAGTTTATGCTAGAGGATCCAATCAAAATGTTGATCATCTTCTAACAAGGGGATGTGTAGCATATGATAAAGCAATGGAATGCATGAAGCTTGAAGAAGAATTTGCAAAGGCTAATCAGCGTATTGAGGAGCTAGAAGCTATAGTAGATGTTTTTGCTAATTAGTTGAATAATATTTTTTGTAATAAAGATGTTATTATGAATATTTTATTTTAATGATTTGTGCATTTTATGCACTTGAATCTAGTATGCCTAATTCTCTTCTTATCATGTTGAATCTTTCTTCTGGTGATGGTTTTGTGAAGATATCTACTAGTTGATTTTCTGTTGGGACAAATTCTAAGCTAATGTCATGATTTTGAACATGGTCCCTGATAAAATAATGTCTGATTTCTATATGTTTAGTTCTGGAATGTAGACTGGATTCTTGGTCAAATTTATAGCACTAGTATTATCGCTTCTGATTAGTATATCAATAAAGTTAAGGCTAAAGTTTTTTGTTGTTATATCATCCATAGGATCTATGCATAGTAAATACTTGCTACTACGTGTTTAGCTTCAGCAGTTGATAATGCAATTGACATTTGTTTCTTAGAAAACCATGAAATAATCATGCTTCCTAAAAATTGACAAGATCCTAAGGTACTCTTTCTATCTACTTTATATCCAGTAAAATCTGTATCTGAGTAACCTATTAAATTAAAATCTGAACTTTTTGGATACCATAATCCAAGATTAGGTGTATTCAAAAGATATCTAAATATTCTTTTTATAGTAATATGATGTGACTCTTTCAATCCTAAAGACCCATGTAGTTCCTATAGTAGATTGATGAGTTGGTCTTGGAACAATAGTTCACACATTATTTCTTTTGAATTGGTCTAATTCTTCTTGCATAGCTAAAATCCAATTTTCATTTTCTAAAGCTTATTCTATGCAAGTTGGTTCTACTTGTGAAATAAAAGCAAAATTGTCACATACTTGATAATATGAAGATCTGGTTCTAACATTTTCATATACATCACCAATTATCTGACTTTCAGGGTGATCATGCATAACTCTCCAATCTTTGTGAAAAATATCATTACCTTCATTATTTACTTCAATGATGGATAGTTCATTTTCTATTTCTTCTTCATCCGTCTGTGGTTCTGATTGAGAAGGTTCTCTTTCCTTATCTTGTATTTTCATTTTCTCAATTGAGGTTGTTAGTTCACTTGTCTCATCATCAAAATCACTTGACCTCATAGAGGAGTTAGTATTTTCATCAAATTTTATATGAATAGATTCCTCTATAGTCTTACTTTTCAGATTGTAAACTCTAAATGCTTTACTAACAATAGAATAACCAAGGAAGATGCCTTCATTAGATTTATTTTCAAATTTCCCTTAATTTTCTTTTTCATTATTGAGAATAAAGCATTTACACTCAAAAGTATTAAAATATGATATATTTGGTTTCTTGCTATAGTATAATTCAAATGGAGTTTTGTTAAGTATTGATCTAGCAAAGATTTTGTTAAAATATAACATATTGTGTTCATTTCTTAGCCTAAAAATAATGTGAGTGACTATATTCACTCAACATTGTCTTTGTTGTCTCTTGCAAGAATTTGTTTTTCCTTTCAGCTACTCCATTTTGTTGGGATGTTCTTGCTATAGAGAAAGTTTGAAGAATTCCATTATTTTCACATAAATCAGTGAATATGTGGTTTTTAAATTCTCCACCATGATCACTCTTTATGGCTACTATATGAGAGCTTTGTTCATTTTATACACATTTGGAAAATACCTCAAAGAATGAAAAAGCTTTATCTTTGGATGCTAAAAATATTACCCAGGTAAATCTATTATAGTCATCTATAATGACATATGCATAATATTTTCCTCCAAGGCTTCTTGTTCTTGTTGGACCAACTAAATCCATATTTAGCAACTGAAGAGGTTTAGTTGTGTATACTTCTTTGTTTGATTTGAATGATTCTTTTACCTGTTTACCTTTTATGCAAGCACCACACAACTTATTGTCAAATTTGAGTTTTGGTAAGCCAACAACTAGATCTTTATTATACAATCTTTCAATCAAATTCTTATTGACATGTCCTAGTCTTCTATGCCATAACATGGGTTTATTTTCACTTACAACAAGACATTTGACTTGGATATCATATAAATCCACCAAATACACATTTTCATGTCTCTTTCTAAGTATTACAACTAAATTTATACTATCTAAAATAGAACAAGTATGAGATTCAAACACAACTTTATAACCATTGTCACAGAATTGGCTTACACTCAAAAGATTGTGTTTCAATCCTTCTATTAATAAAATATTTGAAATTGTAATAGAGGGAGGTTGGCAAATTTTACTAATTTCAACCACTCTACCTTTTCCATTATCCCCAAAGGTAACTATTCCTCCATTCTTAGCTTTAAGTTTTGTGAATAGCTCCCTTTTTCCTATCATGTGTCTTGAGCAACCACCATCAACATACCACTTGCTATTCTCTGTGGCTCTTAAATATACCTGCAATAATAAATTTAAGTTGTAACTTTTGGTACCCATTTAGAAATGGGTCTAGGTGAGTTAGTAGCATCCATTGTTATTTAGGTGCTACTAAACTGTTTTCTGGATATCTAGTTGCATTTACAACTTTAGCAACTATCTTGGGAATCCAAATCATATTCTATTTAGGTTCTAATTTTCTTTTATGATTTTTCTTTCTCTGGTTTCCTATATCTTTCTTTATTTTAAGTTTGAACAAGGTAGTAGTTAAGGTTATTCTAAGAGCATGATTTTCTGCTTTAATTTGCACAAGTTCTATATTAATATTTTGATCAGTTCTGAGCAATGTGTTTTCTTGTTTTAATTTAGAGCATTCATTAACTATTCTTTGAAGTTCTCTTTTAATTTATTTTTGTTTAGCTTTTAATGTTTTGAAATTTGAATACAGTTCTTCTAATAATTCTTCAATATCTAAAATTTCAGGTTTCAAATTTACCTCATCATTGTGGATAGCCATAAAACTTATTCTAGTATGGTGTTCTTCTTGATCCTTTTCTTTAGAGGTAAGTGAGCTGAATTGAGTTTCATTTTCTTCTTCTTCTTCACTTGGGCTTTCTTGCATCATGTTTTCCAGCATCTCCCACGCAGCCAATTGCTTTCTTTTTCTTTCCAAATTTCTTATTATTAGAAAAATTCTTTTTATCAAAGTAAGAGTTATACCTTTTCTTGTTGTCTTCTTATTTTTTGTCTAGTTCTGGGCAATCAAACTTTATATGCCAAGGCTTGTTGCAGTTGTAACAAATTGGAACTTCCTTTTTCTTGTCTTTGCTTTTGAAGTTTTTGGAGTTGTTTCCAAATGTTCTACATTTGAATATATTTCTAAATCTTCTTGTTATCATTGTTATATCCTCATCATCTTCAGAGGTTGAGGCATTTTCTTAAGATTCTTTATTTTTTTATTCTGCTTGTAAGGCTATTGTTTTTTTGCCTTTGACTTCATCTAATGCTTTCTGCTTAATTAGTACTTAATGGGTCATGAGTGATCCCATGAGTCCTTCAATTGTTACCTTCGTTAGATCTTTTGCTTCTTGAATGACATTCACTTTAGGCATCCAGTATCTAGGGAGAGATCTCAAGATTTTCTTTACCAGCTTAGTCTCTTTATATTTTTCTCCTAATCTCTTTAGGCTGTTGGTAATTTTCTAAAATTTTCCAAACATTTCAAAAATGATTTCTAATTTCTTCATGGAGAAGGCTTCATATTCCTGCACTATAATATTTATCTTAGTCTCCTTTACCTGGTTTGTACATTCATGTGCAACCCTAAGTTTATCCTAGATTTCTTTAGCAAAATCACATGCAGAAATCTTTTCAAACTCAGAGGAGGTTAAAGCATAGTAGAGGCAGTTCTTTGCCTTAGCATCATGTTCTACTGCTTGTATATCCTCTGTAGTATATTTGTCTTTAGTTTTGGTAACATTCTTTCTATTTTTCACTACAAGCCACAACTGGTAATCTATGATAGTCGAGAAATTTTGCACTCTCATTTTCCAATACCCATACTTTGTTCCATCAAATAGAGGGGGTCTGGAAGTAGATTGTCCTTCAATAGATGTATTATGGAACATACCGGCCATTTTGAATCTCTTTAAAAGTTAATATACTAGTAATTAAGATTTAACTAGTGAAGCCTACTCTGATACCACTTGTTGATCCCTTACACAATTGTAGCTTAAGAGAGGGGTGAATTGAGCTTTTAAAACTTTTGGCCTAAATCAGATGATTATGGTGTTGCAAGAATAAAACAGATTACATAATAAACAATACAAGATTTTTATAGTAGTTTGGCCCTTCGTGGGTTCCTACTCTACTTCTCTAAGTCAGTCCTCTCTACTAAGCTTAGGTTCCTGATCAACCTGATCAAATACACATTGGTTTTATAACAAGCTCACCAATTAACTTACTGGTTTTCCAAGCTAACCAAAAACTATCACAACCTATTGGTTTTCTAAGGCTCACTAGCAAACTTACACCTTTTCAACAAGTTTCCTACTTGCTTATCTCGATATATAAACACCAAGTACTCTGCTTGTGTTTCCAAACACTAAAATAAAGTGTACAGATTAATGCCTCTTACTTAGGTAGATTTCTACACAAATTCAAAATTCTAACTAAAAGATTAAACAGTAAGAGTAAAAGATTCAAACTCCTTGATCAAGTAGAGATTTGAACTTTGATAGCTCTGGCTGAATTGTATCCATTGGAGTTGAACTTTTGGAGGAAGATTTTTGAATACTCTTCATGTGATCAGCAAAGTTCAAAAAATATTCAATTGGGTTATTTTCTTTTGCTTCTGAATCTCTCTTTTATAGGTTGAGAGAGATTTTTCCATTGCTGATCTTAGCAGACATTCAAACGTTCAAAAATATTTTTCTTTACCTTATCTTTTATCTGACGTCTGACTTTGCTTCCTTCTGGTATTAGTCTGCTACTTCTGTCCCTGACTTTTCCAAACGTTCACTTTTCGTGTCAAGTGTTCTAAAGAGTCGAGTGAACAGTTGGTGTCTTGACTGATTTTGGATAATTTGACTTATTTTCTTTAA
The DNA here is from genome assembly GCA_036873735.1 of Pouteria campechiana. Lineage (NCBI taxonomy): Eukaryota > Viridiplantae > Streptophyta > Magnoliopsida > Ericales > Sapotaceae > Pouteria > Pouteria campechiana. Next base: position 6,553 of record JAYJMB010009429.1, read on the forward strand.
ATTTTTCAAAGCGATAATTATCTTTCTTAGCTGCATTAGTCACTAGTTAAGAGAATTTTAGATTTTCTGAACTTATATTGCCTTCAGAAAGGTAATTTGAAGCCTTTTACAAACATTTTTGAAGCTTGATCAAAATCTCCGAAGCATGGTTTAACATCTCCGAAGCATGGTTAACTTCTCCGAATCATGGTTAACTTCTCCGAAGATTATCTGAATCTTTTCTGACCTTGGCTTCAAGTTCTCTAAAGCATGTTGGTTTACTCCAAAGCATTGCTAATTTTTTTTGAAACCTATTGAGTTGTTTTCGAAGTTTCTTATAACTCGTCCGAAACATCTATGACTTCTCCAAAGCGTTTCAACTTTCTGCAAAGCATGTTGCAACTTGTCCGAAGCTTCTTTGTGCTTTTTTTGAAGCATTTTTGATAATTCTAAAGCTCTCTTGATTATTTTTGAAAGGCATTATGACTTATCTGAAGCAATCTTGATTATCTCTTAAGAGTATTATAAGATTTTTGAAGCTTTGAAAAAGACTTCAAATTATGCTTTAATATTTTCTGAAGTGTGCTTGTGATGATTTTTGAAGCTTACAGAGAGGATTCCGAAGTGTACTTAAACATTTTCGAGGCTTATTATTTTTACTCATGGACTTGTCTGAAGCTTGCTAATTGTCTCTAAAGTTTCTCTACATTCTTTTCAAAGTGAACTATAGCCACTTCAAAGTTGCATTGTGCCTTATTCGAAGCTCGTTGAGACATTTTTGAACTATATCATGTCAGTTTTCTAAAGCTTCAACCATTTTCTCCGAAGTGTTCCAATTATCTCCGAGATTATGCTGATAGATCTCCGAAGATATGTTGAGAAATTTCTGAAGCAATCTAATCTTTTTCGAAGTGCGTTAAAGTAATTTCGAAGTTGCTTCTTTAGACTCCAAAGCATGTCTTCAACACTTCAAAAATTATATTTTCTTGAATTAAGTATATATGAAATTTATATACTTAATTTTGAAAGAGCATTTACTTCATATCTTCCTTTTATCATTATAACGTTATTCTTAAGTTGAATGATTTAAACTTTCTACAACATTCTGGAAAATAAGATGTTAGTACTTTAATGTTTCACTCATGCTTTTGCTCATCATCAAAACATACTTTGGTAAGAATGTTCATCATTAAAATCAAGCTAGATAACATGGTTTAGCATAAGGGTCGATCCCATGAGAAGTATCTAGATTAATTGCATGCAATGTGAACAAGAAAAGGGGGTTTTGAATGTAATGAAGAAAGTGTTATAAAAGATATCTATCAGAGAAGAAAACCTTGGTTCAAGACAACATCTACCATCAGAATCTCTTAACTAATCATTCATGCAATTATAAATCAAATCATACTTTGAATATTCACCATTAGAATTATTTTTCCTATCTCTCCTTCAACATAGTTAATTAGAAACCAACATTCTAATTAACCCTAACCACTAAACAACCCAAGACCAGCACTAAAGGTTTAATCTAATAGCAGCCTTAAGATTTATAGAGATTGATGAAGCTAAACAACATAAGCACCAGCGATTGCATTTAATTTTGTTAAATATTCTTTCTAAGATTTAATAACTACAATAGTAGCAAATTATTATACCCTAGTTGCATCACAAATCAGAGGGATCAAACGATTATGAATTGATATCTAATCTAGCAATAGATTGCAATGAATAATAAGCTAGTAGGCTTTTTAGTAATTAAGCATAACAATCATAATCATGAATAAAGAAGAACATTAAACACTCAAAGTATAAATATAATAATTAAAACAAATTAGATCTCACAGTATATTGATTATGAGGCTTCTATCTTCTTAAACCAAGAATCAAAGCTTAACCATGTAGGGCCATGAAATCACAAAGAGAATAAAATAGAAAAGAGAGAAGAGAGAAGATTCTTTATCGAAAGTCGCTAAGAAATCTTCTTTAAACCCTGGCAAAATAACCCTTAAAAATCGTAAGAAACTACAATTGTTTCTAGAGTCAAAAATACGCAAAATAGCAATTTTTGTAACTTTCAAAATGTGAGAATGGAGTTGGGCACTACCGGCGCTACCTTGCTATCCAGTGGGGTGGTGGTGTGAAGTGGGTTAGGTGCCAACGGCGCCAGTTTGCTGCCTCCAATCACTTTGCCCCTTGTTGCTTCTCTATTGCACTTCATCCTAACTTTGGCATTCTTTCTATATTTTCCATTGATGTATTCCTTATCTCTCAAAACTCCAAACATATAAGTTGTAAAACTTTTATTGTGTTTTCAGAACATCTTTAATCATCTCAGTTGGAGGTCGAATGAGAGAGTTATGCCCAAAGTACAAAGTAATGCTGAAGTTGTCTAAAATACTTCAATTGACTTCTCTTTGCACTTAACCATTCCAATTGTTTTCTAAACCAGAATATAAGAATAATGAGTGTATATAGGAGTCAAATAAGTGTAAAATGCTAAGTAATAAGGGAATAAAATATGACATTTTGCATTCTCATCAAATTCCCCCACACTTAACTCTTGCTCAACCTCAGGCAAAACTCAAATTCACTCTCCTCCAAAAGATTATCAAGGTTGCAATTATTATAAACAAAGAATAACCAAAACTCTTCAAAGCTCATAATATATCATGAACAAATCATTCTCACATAACCTATAATCATTCACTAAGAATTCTCTCTTGAAGATGGATTAAACTAAATAAGTAGAACCCTCACGAAAATAAACACTTTACTCTCATGTGTTTGAAGGGTATATGTTTCTCTCAAATTCATTCCAATGAAAATGATCTACCACAAGCTTACATATCTTCTCATTCTCCATCACTAGGATCACATGCATATTGTGAATCATAAGGACTTTTCATAGGTTGTGATGGGGTTTAGGGTAAAGGTGAGAGATATTTGGAGATGTAGCTCAAAAGCCATTGAAATTAGTGAAGTATAAATAAATTAACTCATGCTCAAATATATATAAGACATGTAAAATCACTTATTTTCTTCAGCATCTTTCACTCTTGAATACATGATGTATAAATATCTCTTCCCTTAGAATTTTGATATTCACTTTTTCTTTTTCTTTTTCTTTTTTTATCATTTTTTTACAAGTTTGAGAACAACAATCTCTTCCATTTCATCAATCATAGTCATACCATAAATTTTGACACCCCCACACTTTATTTCTTGTAGACCCATACATAGCACAATGATAACTCATGCTCCACTAGATCTAAAGATATTATTTTTCTAGGTTTCAAGGTTGTAACATAGGTTCATAATTAAAATCTATAAAGCTCAAAGGGGCTCAACAAGAGGAAAAATTAATCATGAGATAGGTTATTTAGCTCATTTAGTTCAAAACAAAGAAGACCTTAATCGTGTTCATGCATGCATGTATCAATGTGATGTCAAAGAGAATCAAGGTAAGTTCTAGAGAAATAAATCCATGGAAGAATATCTCTCAAGAAGAAAAAGGATGAGATTGATGTGAATGTGCTAGTCTAAAAGCTCAAAATCTCACCAGCTTTTGTCTACAAAATTTAGTCATCATTATTCTCAAGGAAAATAACTAAACCAAGCAATTGCAAATTGAAAGATTACTTATTCAATCATGTTATGAAATTTTTAAGCTTAGTTGAATCTCGCTCATGACATCATCAAGCTCAACTCATTGGAAACCACCAAAACAAAGGGTAAAATTGACTCTCTCTCAAAAAAAATTTCAAAAATAAAAGCAAAGATAAAAATAAAAATACAAAAACATAAGCGAAACCTAATCCCCTCTCTCACACTTAAAACTTGTATTGTCCCCAATGTAAGGTCCAATACAAAGAAGATACAAAACTAACCATAATATAAATGCAGAAATAAGAAGGAAATAAGAAAAGGAAACACAAACTCTCCTTGGGTTGCCTCCCAAGTAGGGCTTTTTTTTATAGTTGTTAGCTCAACTCAATGCTTCCTCCTTCTGTCAATGTAAACTAGCTATTCATGATCCAATTCTGCAACATTTTCAACTTGTGGTCCTTGATAGAAAAGCTTAAGTCTATGACCATTCACTGTGAAAACTTTGGAAGTCGCCAAACTTTGAATTTCAATTGCACCATGAGGAAAAACATTAGTGACAATAAAAGTTCCATTCTAATGAGAACATAACTTACATGAATTCTTGAATTGTATAGAAGAACTTTTAGACCACCTTTAAACTCCTTCCTAGAGATCATCTTGTCATGAAAAGCCTTTGTCTTTTCCTTGTAAATCCTTGCATTTTTGTAAGCATCATTGCGAATCTCCTATAACTCTTGTATTGCAACTTTTTATACTCTCCACTTTCGTCCATGTTCATGTTGAAACTCTTGATAGCCCAATAACCCTTATACTCTAACTGAATGTGAAGGTGACATGATTTCCTAAACATTAACCGATAAGGTGACATACTAATGGGCATCTTGTATGCAGTCGTATATGCCCACAAGGCATCATCTTGGTGTAAACTCCAATCTTTTCTATTAGGATTAATTATCTTTTCAAGAATGGACTTAATCTCTCGATTTGATACTTCCACTTGTCCACTAGTTTGTGGATGATAGGCGGTTGACACTTTATGGATCACATGATAGTTTTCAACAAACTTCAATTGTTCGATTGCAAAAGTGAGTACCTTCGATCACTTATCAAAGCTCTTGGAATTCCAAACTTAGAGAATATGTTAACCTTGATAAAATTCACAATAGCCTCAGAGCCATTAGTCTTGGTGGCTTGGCTTCCACCCATTTTGAAACATACTCAACAGTAAGTAATATATAAACAAAATAAAAAGAATTAGGGAACGGTCCCATGAAATCAATGCCCCAAACGTTAAAAATTTCACAGACTAGTTTGGAGGTTTGTGACATCTCATTCCTTTGAGAAATATTAACTGTCCTTTGACAATGATCACACAACTTGTAGAAAGAGTATGAATCTTGAAACAAAGATGGCCAATCAAAACATCACTCTAACACTTTTCTTGTCATTCTCTAGGCTCTAAAGTGACCTCCACAAGCATAAGAGTGACAAAAGGTGAATATAGAAAGAAATTCACTTTCAAGAATATGCCTTCTTATTACCTAATCTACATAATGCTTCCACAAGCATGGGCCATCCCACATATAATATTTTGCATTATTCTTGAACTTGTTTCTCTGAACTTTAGATAAACGAGGAAGTAATATGTTAGTGACCAAATAGTTTACCATAGTTACATACCAAAGCAATCTCTCACTCACAAAGAATAATTGATCATCGGGAAATATTTCCTATAGATGAAGTTCATCCGCCACATGGATTAATTGACTCAAATGATCTACAACCTGATTTTCTATCTCTCTTTTATCCTTGATCTCCAAGTTAAATTCGCTCAAGAGAAGTATCCACCTTATCAATCTTACCTTTACTTCCTTCTTCATCATCAAATAACGAAAAGCTACATAATCAAAATAAATAATGACTTTAGTTCCAAGTAGATAAGATCTAAATTTTTTCAAAGCAAAGACAATAACTAAAAGTTCTCTCTCAGTGGTAGAATAATTTCTCTATCATCATTCAATGTCCTTGAAGCATACTAGATGGCATGAGATGCTTTCCCAATTCTCTGACCCAAAACAGCACCCACTACATAATCGTTTACATCACACATTATCTCAAAAGGAACATTCCAATCAGGAGGTTGGATAATTAGGGTTGAAGTCAGTAGTTCCTTCAGCTTATCAAATACCTTTTTGGACCCTTCATTGAACTCAAAAGCCATATCCTTTTACAATAACTTGCATAGAGGCAATGCTATTTTGGAAAAGTCCTTGATGAATCTTCAATAGAAATGAGCATGTCCAAGAAAAGAACGAACTTCCCGCACACTAGTGGTATAAGGTAAAGACTAAATGATATTAACTTTAGCTTTATCTATCTCAATTCTACTAGATGAAATAACATGACCCAAAACTATACCATGTTCAACCATGAAGTGACATTTTTTAGAATTTAACATAAGGTTAGTTTATATGCATCTTTGAAGAACAAGTGTAAGGTTATGCAAGCAATTATCAAAGGAGCCTCCATGAACTATGTAATCATCCATAAAGACTTCTATAATATGCTCAATATAATCTAAAAAGATGCTAACCATACACCTTTGGAAAGTGGCTGGGATGTTACAAAGACCAAAGGGGATATGCAAAATTCCAAATGGGCATGTGAAAGTCATTTTCTCTTGATCCTCTGGAGCAATTGTAATCTAGAAATAACCTAAATAACCATCAAGGAAACAATAGTAAGAATGACCAGCTAAACTCTCTAGCATTTGATCAATAAAAGGCAAAGGAAAGTGGTCCTTGCAAGCTATAGCATTCAATTTTCTATAATCTATACAAATTTGTCACTCATTCTGAACATGAGTGGTAACCAACTCATCATTCTGATTTTTTACCATAGTCATTCCAGTCTTTTTAGGAACCACTTGAATGGAACTAACCCAAGTGCTATCAGAAATAGGAAAAATCACTCCAGCTTCAAGAAGTTTTATGATTTCTTTTTTTACTACATCTATCATTGGTGGGTTGAATCTCCTTTGTGGTTGATGAGAAGGTTTCCCTCCCTCTTCGAACAGAATTTGGCGCATGCATGTAAATGGGTTGTTTCCCTTGATATCTGTAATTGTCCAACCAATAGCCATCTTATGCTCCTTAAGTACTTCCACAAGCTTCTCCTCTTGTGATGTACTGAGTTTACTTAAGATGATCATTAGCAATGTCTCTCCCTCTCTGAGGAACACATACTTGAGATGACCAGGCAGAGGTTTCAATTTTATAATAGAATCCTACAAAACAGAGGGTAAAATTTATTATTTCTTATAAGAAATTGTTAATTCAACATGAGGAACATTACCTAGTTTTGGTGACTTTAGAAAGTCATCCAACGCTGCAATAGTTTCTTGCAGTTCCTCAATCTATAGTGAATCCTCATTTTCCTTCTCAAGATTTTCACTAATAGCAACTTCCAATTCATCTTTGCCATCAATTTTAAAAACTTTCTATGCACAAGAATCAATCACATCAATAGAATAAATAGAGTTATTATCAGGATACTTCATGGCATCATAAATATTGAACTTAACAATTTCACCATCAAATTTCATAATGAGTGTGCCGTTGTGAACATCTATCTTAGTCTTGGATGTCTTTAGGAAGGGTCTTCCTAATAGAATGAGAGTAGTGTAATTACCATTCTCTATATCTAGCATACAAAAATCAGCAAGAAAGACTAAATCATTAACTTGCACAAGAACATCCTCAACTACACCTTTGGAATATACATTGGATCTATCAGTTAACTGAATCACAACACTAGTTTTATTCAAAGGGCCAAGTTTCAAAGAAATATATAAAGAATACAGTATGACATTAATGGAAGCTCCTAAATCTAACATGTTCTTCTCAAGTTTAGTGTTGTCTATCATGCAAGGGATAGTGAACATACCTGGATCACTTTGTAGGGAGTTTTCTTTAAATGATTGTAGAAACACTGTCCCCTACTCTCACCTTTTCATACCCTTTAAGTTTCTATTTTCTCTTTATTATATATAATTCTTTTAGGAATTTAGCATAACGAGGTCTTGTTTAATGGCATCCAAAAGTGAAATGTTTACGTTGCATTTACAAAAAGTCTCAAATAGATATTGATATTACTCAATTTTTCAAGATTCTGCTAAAGCCTTAGGAAAAGGTGGTACTGGTTTATATTCAGAAAGAAGTGAAAACTTATGTTGAGTTACTTCATTATCCTTAGGAAGGTTCTGATCTATAACAACATCTTTCCCCTTCATTTTCTCCATTGGTGTAGGAGTCGTCTTTTCTGGAATTTCAACCTCTTTACCACTTCTCAACACGATTGCACTCATATTTTTCTCATAGGTTCACCACCGTTTGAGAAGGTAATTTCGCTAAACTTTGTGTCTCCAGCTGATTAATTATTGTTATCATCTGACTCATCTGATTCTCCAAATTCTGAATACTAGCCTTCGTCTCCTATTAAAATTGCAAAGTGTTAGAGGTAAGAGACTTAATAATATCTTTTAAAGACATACTAGAGTTAGAAGTTTGTTCCTGTTGTTGTCTAGGTGGGTATGGTTGTTTATACTGCTAAAAAATTGGATGATTTTGACTTATGGGCTGATTTGCTTGTGGATTCTTATAGTTGAAATTGGGTTGATCCCTCCATCCTGGGTTGTATGAATTAGAATAATGATCATACTTCCTCTGTGGTTGTCTAGAAAAAACACCCATTGCATTCACTTGCTCAATAGGTTCTTCGTGAAGAGTTGGACATGCATTAGTTGGATGTCCTACCATCGAATAAATTCCATAAGCTTTTGCTGTTTGCATATTTCCTACAGCCAATTGGCGAACAAGAGAAGTCAAACTTGCAATTTGTTGTTCAAGGAAGGAAACACTTACCTCATTAATAGGTTTGAATAGAGAATCAAGCCTATTGCCAAATTATTGTGAGTTAGCTGCCATGTTTGTAATCAAGTTTCTTACAGCTTTAGGAGTTTTATCCACCAAAGCTCCTCTGCTAGCAGTATCAATCATGCTCCTTTCAGCGTGTAGAAGTCCCTCATAGAAATACTAGATAAGTAACTGCTCACTAATCAGATGATGGGAGCAACATGCACATAATTTTTTAAAACACTCTTAATATTCATATAGGGATTCTCCACTATGCTGTCTCACACCACAAATTTCCTTCCAAATGTTGGCTGCCCCTTGAAGCTAGGAAATATTTCTCCAAAAATAACCTCTTCATCTCATTCCATGTTGTGATGCTATCAAATGGTAGATAATAAAGTTAATCCTTTGCCAAATCCTTTAAAGAGAATGGAAAGACTCTTAGTTTTATCTACTCTTTAGTCGCTCTTGTTAGTTTCATACTCGTACACACTACATGAAACTCTTTTAGATGCTTATGAGGATCTTTGACTGCAAGACCATGGAAAGTGGGCAAGAGATGAATTAGTCCATATTATAATTCAAAATTAATAATAATATATAAAATAGGAAACATTATGCATAAGGGTTGTTGATCCAAATCAGGTATGGCAAGCACTTTCAAAGTTTGAATTCTAGCAATGATTTCCTCCTTTTCTGAATTCCTCTGAGCTTCACTCCTTAACTTGTGTAAAGTTCTTTCAATTTCTGGTTCGTACTACAAATCACCTATATTAGAAGATCAAGTTAAGTCATAAATAATTAAGGAGAATCTAATAAATCCTATAAAAATAAAAAATAAATAGAAAAAATCACAAAAGCATAAAAAACAACTAGAATGCCTCCCCAGCAACGACACTAAAAAATTGGTGTGCTGTGGTAGGCAACTAAATTTACAACCTTATTTCAATTAAATTACCTGTAATAGTGCGAATAAGGGTCGATCCCATGAAAAGTAAATGTAAACAAGAAAAGTGGGCTTTGAATGTAATGAAGAAAGTGTTATAAAAGAAATTTATCAAAGAAAAAAACCTTGGTTCAAGTCAACATCCACCATCAAAATCTCATAATTGATCATTGATGCAATTATAAATCAAATCATACTTTGATTATTTACCATTGGAATTATTTTTCTTATCTCTCCTTCAACATAGTTAATTAGAAACTAGCATTCTATTTAACCCTAAACACTAAACAATCCAAGACCAATGCTAAAAGTTTAATCTAATAGCAGCCTTAAGATTTACAGAGATTAATGAAGTTAAACAACAAAGCACCAACAATTGCATTAGTTAAATATTCTTCCTAAGATTTAATAACTGTAATAGCAGCAAATTATTAAACCCTAGTCGCTTCGCAAATTAGAGGGATCAAACGATTATGAATTTGATATCTAATCTAGTAATAGATTATAATGAATAATAAACTAGTAGGCCTTCTAGCAATTAAGCATAACAATCATAATAATGAACAAAGAAGAACATTCAATACTCAAAGTATAAATTTAACAATTAAAACAAATCAGATCTCATAATATATTGATTCTAAGGCTTTTATCTTCTTAAACCAAGAATAAAAGTTTAACTATGCAAGGCCATGAAATCACAGAGAAAATAAAATAGAAAAGAGAGAAGAGAGAAGATTCTCTGTCAAAAGCGGCTAAGAAGTCCTCTCCAAATTCTAGCAAAAGAACTCTCAAAAACCCTAGGAAACTTCTATTTATATAGAGTAAAAAATACACAAAACAACAATTTCTTAAACTTGCAAAAAGTGAGAACAGAGTTGGGCACCACTGACGCCAATCACTTTGCTATTTGGTGGGGTGGTGGTGTGAAGTGGGTTGGCGCCAACGATGCTAGATGGGCACCGGCGACGCCGGTCTGCTGCCTCCAATCGCTTTGCTCCTTGTTGCTTCTCCTCTTCAATTCATCTTGGCTTTTGCATTCTTCTTGTATTTTTCCTTGATTTAGTACTTATCTCTCAAAATTCCACACATAAAAGACTTAAAACTTTTTCTTATTTTTCCAGAATATCTTTAATAATTTCAATCGGAGGCTGAATGAGAGAGTTATGCCCAAAGTACGAAGTAATGCTGAAGTTGTCCAAAATTCTTCAATTGACTTCTTTTTGCACTTAACCACTACAATTGTCTCCTAAATCAAAATATAAAAATAGTGAGTGTATATAGGAGTCAAATAAGTGTTAAATGTTAAGTATTAAGGGAATCAAATATAACATTTTGCATTCTCATCACACATAAGCATACGCTAAAGAGAATATCTCGTCTAAATATAGTGAGGTAATGAAGAGATCTAATCATATTTCAATATAGTTTTTGATCTATAAGTTTACCCTTTTTATCTTTATCTAACCTTATTGATGTACTAATTGGAGTGCTTGCTATTTTAATTTTTCCATTTTGAACTTCTTCAGCATTTATCTAGTATATTTGAATTGACAAATGTAATTTTCATTATCTCTTTGCTTGATTTGCAATCCAAAGAAGTAGTTCAACTCTCTCATAACTTAAGAATTTTCTTAATCTTTCATACCATACTCTTGGAGCTTGTCTCAAGCCATATAATGCTTTGGTGAGCTTATACACATGATTGGGTTGATTATCACTTTCGAAACTAGGGAGTTGTTTTACATAGACTTCCTCACTTAAATATACATTTAGAAATGCAGTCTTTACATCCATTTGAAATAATTTGAAGTACTTATAGGATGCAAAAGCAAGTAGCATTCTAATGGCTTTAATCTTGCTATAAGGGTATATGATTCTTCAAAGTCAATTTTTTTTCTTGGAAATACCCCTTAGCAACTAACCTTGCCTTATTTGTTATAACCAATCCACTTTCATCTAGTTTATTTCTGAGTACCCACTTAGTTTCAATTGCATCAACATTATTTGGTTGTGGAATTAATTCTCATAATTTGTTCCTTTCAAACTAATTAAACTCTTCTTGCATTGCAATGATCCCATTTTCATTATTTAAAGCTTTATAATTGCAAGTGAGCTTAATTGTAGAAATCAAAGCATAATAACCACAAATGCTTTGCATAGACCTTCTTATTTTGACACCATCATAGACATCACCTATAATTTGTTTTCTAGGATGGGAACTAATAAATCTCAAATCAATAGGAGATTGATAAGGAACATTACCTGTATACTTGTACTTACCTCCTCATTGTCTGAATTTTGCATGTCTTCATATTTTGTGGCATCTTCTTGATATTTTAATTTGAGCTTTTTCATATTAGTTGCAGCTTCATCTATATCACTACTACACTCCTTTCTTAGGGTTACATTTGCTTGATCAAATTTAACATGTATAGACTCTTCTACAACCTGTGTTCTCTTAATATATATAGTTTAATATGCCCTACTGTTAGAAAATTAACCGAGGAAGATAGCTTCATTGCTTTTTGGATCAAACTTTCCAAGATTATCCTTCCCATCGTTTAGCACATAGCATGAGTATCCAAAGGAATAAAAATATGAGATATTAGGTTTCCTTCCTTTTCAAATCTCAAATGGGGTTTTCTTTAAGATTGTTCTAATGATAACCCTGTTCAGTACATGCAAGTTATACTTACTATATCTCCCCATAATCTTTTGGACAACTTGCTCTCATTCAACATGGTCCTTACCATTTCCTGAATTATCCAATTCTTTCTTTCTATAACTCCATTTCGTTGAGGAGTTTTAGGGATGAGAAACTATGGTGAATTCGTTTTTCACCATAAAAGTTAATAATTTTTTTATTTTTAAATTCACCACCATGATCACTATGGATATACACAATTGACATTTTTTTCTTAATTTGAACTAGCTTAGAAAATATATAGAACATTGAAAATGTTTCATCTTTGCTAGTCAAGAGAATTACCCATGCGAATCTAGAGTAGTCATCTATGATGACATATACATATCTTTTTCCTCCAAGGGTTATAACATTTGATCATCCAAAGAGATCCATATATAATAATTCTGAATGTCTAGATGTAAATACCTTATTTTTAGAATGAAGGATCCTTTGGTTTATTTTGATAATTAACAAGAATTGCATATTTGATTTTTGTCATAATTTAGTTTAGGTAGACCAATCACAAGATCCTTTTTCTACTAAGATCTGATATTTGACATATTGATTGTCCCATCCTTTTATGTTATACCCATAGATCATCTTTGACTATAATTAATCATTTCTAATAATATCATTTAACTATACTAGATAAATATTTCCATACCTCTTTCCACTAAACAATAGATCATTATCTATACCGAATATATTATATGCAGATGGTTCAAATACAACTTTATAACCCTTGTCATATAATTGACCAATAATTAGCAAATTATGCTTGAGTTCTTCTATATATAATACATTCTCTATGCATGTATTGAGTAAACCATAAATTTTACCTATCCCTTTAATGAGGCCTTTGTCATTGTTATCGAATGCAACTGTTCTTCCATTTATTGGCTTCGATTCTTTGAACAACTTTTTGTTCCTGGTCATATATCTTGAGCAATCGCAATCTACGAATCAAGAATTAACTTACCTCCATCTCCAACTTTTTTGTTCATTGCTCTTTGATGGAGATTTGATCTATTGATTCATTCTTCATGTGGGCCATACAGCATATTCTTACAAGGTATCCAACTTTATTGTTACCTTTCTCAATTGAACTTATCCCTGATGAGTCTTCATCATTTACGTACATTCCTCTGGCTTAATTTCTCAATGACTTCTTAAAATGTTTCTTTTCTCTTCTTTCATCTTTCTCATTGATGTTCAGTTTTCTTCATTAGGACACTCAGGAGACATGTGTCTGATTTCTCTACATCTATAGCATTTGGGGAGATCTTTCTTTCTTTCGACCATTTTCTCTTATTGTCTAGATTGTCTCCTTGAGGTGTCGCTTTATTGCTTCTTACAAACTTTCTAAAGTTTATGACTAACATGGTCATATCATCTTAAGATTGTGATGTAGGGTCATTGCTGCTCTCCTTGGTAACCTTGAGAGTAATACTTTTCTTTTGCTTCAAAGACTCATCTTTGTTACTTTTGATTAGCTCATATAATATTTGTGAGCTGATGAGATCATCCACTAGATGCACATTTAGATCATTTGCTTCTTTTATTATTGTAATCTTTTGATTCCAAGATCTGGTTGTTCCCTCAATATCTTCATTACCTATTCAGAATCTGTGACTTCTTTTTCAAGCCTTTTATAGCATTATTAATTTTTGAAAAATGAGCATACATTTTAATATACCTTCTACTTTTTTCATCCTAAATTTTTTTAATTCTCTTATTAACATATTCCTCCTAGCCCCTTTGACTTGTGAGGATTATTCATAAATAGACACTAATTTATCTCATATACTTTTTATTCTAATGCAAGAGGATACTCTATCAAACTTAGTTGAGGATAGTCTACAGAACAAAGAGTTCATAGCCTTTGTATTATTTTGGCTAAGGTGGCCTCCTCTTTGGTCTATGCACCTATTTCAGAGGTAGGAAGAGTAATTCCTATTTTAATAGCCTTTCAAGATTTCATATCATTGGCTATAATGAATCATTCCATCCTCAACTTCTAGTAAGCGAAGTTGGTCCCATCAAATGAGGGCAGTTGGGTAGATGATTGCCCCTCGGCAAATATCTGAGAAGAGGATGATGGGTTTGTTATTGAATCACTATAAGTATTTATGTAGTATGCTCTTATACCACTTGTTGGTCCTAAGGCGTAGGCAAATACCCAAGAGAAGAGGGGTAAATTGGGTACTTAAGATTTTACTAAACCCCCTTAAGATCAAACATCCCTCTAGCAATTAATCTAATCACTCAATCAATACACAAATAAATATGACACAAGAATTTCTATAGTGCTTCAAGATAACACTCTACGAAACTCTTTAAAGAACACTCTTCTCTTAGTGTCTTAGGTTCCACTATCTCCAATAACAAACATACAGTCAGTGCATCATGCAATCTTCTAGATTCTAGCTCTAGAGGACATAACTACAGTACTCCTAGCAATCTTTTGGATTTTGACTCCAGGGGGTGTAATCACAATGCTTCTAACACTCTTTTAGATTCTAGCTCTAGGAGGTGTAAATAGATAGCTCTTGTCTACACTCAAGCAATCACAACTCTTCTTGAGTCTAGCCTCAACTACGAGCTCAAGAAAATTACACAAATACTTCACAATAAGCACAAGGGAAGATTTCTGAAAATTAAATACAGAAGTAAATGATCTTCCCGAAAGGTGGTTGGGAGCCTTCAAATAAAGTAAAGGAAGGTTTGAATGCAAGGCTCATGACTCTTGAAAGATGCAGAAGATATTAGCTCAGTTCAGTAAATGCTCTCAAGAAGGGATTAAATATTTTTCTTAATTATTTTACTTATCCTTTTGATCCAACGATGCTGCATTTATAACCACTTTGAATTCCAACTATTGGTGATACGTAAACTCCATTAATGACACAAGACCATTCTGATTAACACATTTGAATTCTCTAACTTCTTCCTAATCATTGTCTACATGAATGCTTATAGCACTGACCTTAGAGAAGATGATTTCTTGATTCTTAATAAGTATCAGTCAAAAAGTTACTACAATAGATGATTCTTTCATCAAGATGGAAAGTGCCTCATTAATGCTCGATAAAGAGCAATGATTCAATTTGTCCATTGCACATCTTCACTTATGATAGACAAAGTATCTGTCTAGCTATCTATCAGACAAGGTCCCTTTGTCTTCTAGTTTATCCATAGTAATTAGCAGACGAATCTAGTTAGTGTGGATGAGTTGTCTTTTCAGCACTTCGTTTGTTGGATTGTGTAAGTAAGAAGAATTGTATAAGCATAGACAAATTATCTTTCTAGTAGTTCATCTGTTGGATTATTTGTTGTTAGGCTTCAAGGTGTACCTATCTCAATTGTATTAGATAGAGATCGTTGATTCATCTTAGAGCTCTAACAAAGTATGCAAAAGGCGATGGGGATAGAATTGCACTTGAGCTCTATAAATCATTCTTAGATAGATGGTCAATCCAAAAAAATGATCCAAGTATTAGAGGACATGTTACAAGCCTGTGGTTTTGACATGAGAAGTTCATTGGATCATCATTTGCCATTAAAAGAGTTTGCTTATAATAATAGCTATCAAACAAATATTTGCATAGCCTCATTTAAGGCATTATATGGTAAGAAGTGTTGCATGTCACTATATTGGGAAGAGGTTGGCGAGGAAAAGTTGCTAGCACCTGAAATGATACAATAAGTGGTAGAGAAAGTTAGGCTAATAAAAATAATCTTGAAGCTGCCTAGGATAGACAAAATAAATATGCCGATGGGAGGTGTCGATATCTTTAATTTGCAGTTAAAGAGCACGTATATCTAAAGGTCTCACCCACCCATGGAGTTATGAGGTTTAGAGTGAAAGGAAAGTTATGTCCTCATTTTATTAGGCTATTCAAGCTTTTAGAATCCATTGGTGGAGTTGCATATTGGTTGGCTTTACCACCGTCATTATTCAGAGTCCATAATGCATTTTACATCTCACAATTGAGGAAATATATAGTAGATCCTTTTCATGTGTTACATGCAAGGTAGTTTCAGTTTGAGGAAGACGTGAAATATCAAGAACGGCCAGTCCGAATACTTGATGTCTGTAAAAGATAATTAGAGGAAGGACAATAAGACATGTCTTGGTTCAGTGGAGCAACCACGGTGAGAGAGAAGCCACATGAGAACTTGAGAAAGACATGAGGCAATTTTAATCTGATTTGTCTTTTCCTTAGTGTATTGCAAGTTTCAAGGATGAAACTTTTATAAGGTGAGGAGAATGTAATAACCTATATAACAAATTAATAAGAAAATAATATATAATAATATAATAATGGTGTCAACAGCATAATCGGCTTTGCCTTGTCCATAGTGTGATTAAATTTCAATGAGCATAAGTGTGCAGCTTGGTTGTATGCATGCTTTTCAACGATGCATTAAAGGGATGTAGGGTGGATGGTAAGCATATTTTAATGTATGATTATTATATGCCATTATAAGCTTTAGTGAGAGCATGAGCATGCTAGAGAAGAGGAGGAGAGAAAGAGAAGGAGAGAAAGAGAAGGGGGAGGCTCTGTTTCTAGTTTCTATCATGCATTTTTAACCAAGTAAGTAGATAGTTGTATCTATGCTTTGCGTATGATGATCATACTGGATTAGATCACTAATTAGATATGTATAAAGAATGTTTTAGCTAAGATGAATGCTAATATGTATGTTATGCAGGTGTATCAAAATTAAAGAATATAACATCCATTTTCATTAATTTTAAAAATAAAATTATTCTGGTTAATATGCATATTATTTTGATGATCAGATTCATTGATTATGTTTGGTTTTTGTGAATTTACATACGATATAAATTTTGTTAAAATTGGATGTAAAATGACTGTTTAATTAAAGAGATATATTTCTATTCGTTTAAAATAGAATTTTGGCAAATTTTATGTTTGATAGAATTTTATATTGAATATTGGGCTTGAAATAAAGCTATCATTGTATAGAGTATATTCCATGACTCAGATTCATGAAATGTTGTCAATATGAGGAGTTATTAACCAAAAAAAAAAAAATTCAAAAAGTGATTTAGAAAGGGACGATGTCCTAAAAGGAGTGACATAAATGTTGAAATGGGTTTTTTTATGATTATTATTTTTAAGATCTGAACCATTGGATGTATTCTAAACATTGATATTAGCCTATGATAGAAAATTAGGGTGAAAATAACTTCATTTGATTAGTTAAATTTGATGAAATGTGAAAATTAGAAAAATCAATAGATCTTGAATTTTTGGACGTTAGATGGCTTTTAGACCACTCTAGATGATTAGAATGTTTCTTAGATACAATAAAAATTTAATTTCCAAGGTTTATAAGTTTGGAAATTGTCAGAAATTAGAGATTTAAAAAAATACGGTGGGATGAAACTGTCCCTAGCAGCAACGTTGCCTGGAATCCGCGAATGAGCCAACGACTAGGCCGACCCAGCGTGCCAATGCTAAGACAGGCTAGCATACTAGCAATGGGCTTTGGCCCAGAGCCAGGTGGACCAGGCCCATCATAGAATGGCCCGGGTGGCGATCGATAAGCGACAATGGCGATGGTTGCCGGTGGCAAGTCAATGGGCTCAAATCTACTATGAGCCCATAATTGTTCGGTGAGTCTAGTCGGGTGGGCGGCCTAGGTGAGCTAGCCTAAGCACCAACCCAGGAGGGACCTTGCCCGCGATGTACGGTCGTCGATCCGAGGACGTGAATAGATGGGCCATATTGTTTTTGATGTTTATGGACCATTTAATCTCTGATTTAGACGATCCGATAAGTAATTTTGGGGTTTAAGGATATTCTAGATCCAATGAAAGAGTTTGATTATTCAAAATATGACTAGATCATATAAAATTGAATGATTAAATTTATTTTATTGATTTATGGACCCCACGATCTTTAATTTGGATGATCAGATAGTTAATTATGAGGTTTTTGAATATTCTGAACCTAATGGAAGGGTCAAATTGTTCAAAGGATGGTCAGATCATGTGAAGATGAAGGACCAAATAAGTTTTGTTAATTTATGGAACCCACAATATCTAATCTAGACAATCAGATAGTTGGTCTTAAGATTTTTGGATACTCTGAACCCAATGGAAGGGTTAGATTATTCAAATAGTGACCAAATCATGAGGTTGAGTGGACAAATGTGATATTGTAGTCCATTTAACTAGTAAGGATATGAACTGAGATGTTTATGTGTTTGATGATCAGATCATAAGGTTTGAGTGGATAGATATCATGATAAGATCTACAACCAGTCAGAACATGATCTAAGGTGGTAATCTAATAAAATAATAGTCAAATAAAGAAGTTTTGAATTAACGGTATAAAAGGGATGAGATGTACTTCTCTAGATTGATGTTGTGATCATTCAAACCAGATAGTTTATGATGCGTTATGATGCAATTAGTATTTTTATCACATGTGCCAACTAAGTCTATATTACTTACTGAGCTGTTGTGACTCACCCCAATATTATTTACTCTTTTCAGAGAATATTGTTCGTGGAGGACATTATTTGTGGCATGGGGGTAGATGTGGCAAGGTTTTCTTTAATAGAGGTTTCAGAAAGAATAGTTATTGTGTTTCACTTTTAATTAAAGAATTATACTTGAATAAATTATATGAATTGTATGGTAATGTAATATGTTCCCTTAATAATGAGTTATTGTGGTTATTTTATGGTTATACTCTATTTCTAATGCAGTAGATCTTGGAAAATTTACTGCTAAATTTGAGAATGATAGTTAATTATGCTATTCTTGGGGTTGGAACATTAGATAGTTTAGTTAAACTAAACTTGAAAAGGAATTTGACTTGGAACCAAGCCCAACCCAATCTAAGAAAAAGTAAGATAGGGTTAACTCAATCTGAACTGACCTAAATATAAGGTAGGATGACATTTTTATAAATATAATTAGGATCAATGTTATCAAAACAGGCCAGTGGTTGAACTAATCAGGCATCAAGTTCACAATCCAATTGGTTTGACTGGTTGGTTTAAACATCATTTTGAATCATTTTTATTTTTTAGAAAAATTTTAAAAATGATACAAAATAATTTTAAAAAATCTAAACCATAGATATAATTTAAAATATATAGATTATAATGCTTAGAAAGTAAATCAAGCTCGATCAAACCAATCAATTAACCAATTCATGATTGAACCATTTCGATCGGCTAGTTTAGTTCTGATAACAATGGCTAGGATAGGGTCGATCAAAAATCGACCCAAGTTGCATCCCTAATTTTGAGAGTTGAAGTATTTTAATACTTAAATCTATGTTTTCCTATTGGATACATGATAAAAATGTTTCCACTCATGGAAGTGGGCTATATATAATTTTTATAATAAGCTATTTAATTTTTATAATATTTATTTGGCAGGACTAAGTTAAATGTTTGATCCGAATAATTTTTAAAGATGAAAAGTAACCAACTTTAAAATATTTTATTTAGTAATAAACTAAAATTCTCTATGGATTTTATGACAGATAGGGCAAAGGGAGTTTCCTAGAATCTAAAAATTTATAAGAATTATTAAAATGACAAACAAGTTGGAGAAGCTATCTTACCATGATTGAATATAGTTAGATGTATTAAAATGTAAAAAAATTAAAGATGATGTTAACTATATAAGGTCAATAAAACTAAAATAGATAGATATATATATGATGAAAAATATGGGTAATGAAAAGTTATCTTACCACTATTGAATATGCGGTTAGTAGGGGCTGGCTGAGTTAGATGTAATGAATGGAGAGAGTATATTTCAAATGAAACCGGATCAAATTCCATGTGAACGAAAAGGCCGTTCGGGTACGCTTGGGCTTGACACATGTGAACGACAGGAGGCTAATAACTGCCCTTTTCTCTCATGTTACACTCTTCCTATTACACGGATGGTGGAAAATCACCAACCAAAAGCGACCAAATCTGGCCACCACGTGCGCTGCCAAAAAAAAAATACAAGCGACGCGCAACATTTATTCATCATCTACGTCAGCTTATAATTGAATATTGCCACGGGCGAATATTTTATTTAAGCGGCAAATTAGAAATACTAATTAAACAAAATAATGGAGTCGGGATGTAATTATTCAAGTTGCCAAGGGTACGTCTGAACAGTGATGTTTGGTACAGAGTGAAACAAAAATGTCTATTTAAATAAAGTGTGATGCAAGCATATTGAAAAAAAATGTCAACGCAAAGCTAAAAAAAAATATTTTTTAATGAAAATAAATAATAATAATAATAATAATTAAAAACTTAAATAATGACGACTGCATAATTCGCAGGTGGAGTAAATGAGCTTCTCTATTAACATCTATTGACCAAAGGGGAAAATATATAAATTTAGGAACTTGACTTAATGCACCGGTAACTAACTTGATCGGATGCAGGGAATGTAATGGATTTGCATTGATGTACTTGCAAAAATTTCTAAGTCTTAATTTGAGATAGGTTTAATAACAATTCTATTTATTATTATTATATATATTTTTATTTATTAATCATACATTTATTTTAACTTTATTTATTTAAGTGTCATCTTCTCCTCTATTACTCATTTCATTCTATTTTATTTTATTCAATTCAAACAAATCTACATTATACATCATATCTTATAATTTTAAACTTGCATAGTGATTATATAGTTTAGGAAACATCAGCAATGAAGAAAAGAGGTGAGAAAATAAAAAATATGAAAAAGTGAAAAAATGAAAAAATTTAATAAGATAAGATAAAAGAGAATAATTAAGAATAAAACGAGAAAGTTTTTGGATAAAAGAAGGGAAAGATGTCAAATCATGTTAAAGTAGGTGGGATAACTAGTTAATAAAAAAGGTTGAAAATTTTCCCACCTCTTCTCCCATTCTCAAGCGAGCCTGAAACTGAGGTCACAGCATGCAAATCAGCCTCCGACGGTTTGTCTTGACACCACATCTTCGCAGCTGTGAATAAACCCCGGTTTGTCGTGATACCACATCTTCGCAGCTGTGAATAATCTCGCAGCTGTGAATAAACCGTCTCCTCTGTCTCTCTCTGGCTGTGACACCACATCTTCGCAGCTGTGAATAAACTCTCTCTCTCTCTCTCTCTCTCTCTCTCTCTCTCTCTCTCTGCAGTGATTACGATTCATCATACTCGGCCATCAGCCATGTAAGCTATCTTTCTCACCCCCTCAAGAAAAAGCCAAACTGGTCTCTAGCTTTGACTCCCGATGTGAGATCCAAACGGCCCGGATGGCTCGAAACGGACACATCGTGCCTGCCGACTCTCATGCTGCTCTGAAGAAGAAGACTGCCATCTCGAGGGATCCAAACGGCCCAGATGGCTCGAAACGGACACATCGTGCCGGCCGACCCTCAGGCTGCTCTGAAGAAGAAGACTGCCATCTCGAGGAGCTGGATCCTCCTAGATTGCACCGGCGACGGCACCGTCCTCGATCTCGACAAGTATGCTATCATGCACCGGGTCCAGATCCACGCTCGCGACCTTCGGGTCCTCGACCACTTCTTTCCTATCCCTCAACTATTCTTGGCCGAGAGCGGGCCATTGTTCTCAATGTCGAGGTGAATTTCACCTCATTTCATGATTTTCCGCCGTATTCTATGCCTTTTCAATAATTTTTATGGCGTCTTTTGGTTCATTGTTTATCATTCTTCTAATCAGCATATCAAGGCCATAATTACTTCAGAAGAGGTATGCAATCATTCAATTTTTAGTAATTTGGTACCGTTAATCGTTCTATTTTGTTGGAGAATGCAGTTTATTTTGATTCATTTCTTGTGCAATGGAAAATTAGAAAACCACATTTGAATGTTTTATTGAACTGATTTTAAACAATTCATTTATCTACAGAGTAAATGGCGAAAGTTTTGTTAACCTCTTCTTGTGTTATAGGAATTAACGTGTATTGGATCTAAAACGGCCAACAAATCCAATTTGAAGTAAGTGGTATTATAATAATGTGTTCGGTTACTGTTATTGTAAATTAAATAATGCCACCGCAATGTTGGTAATTTGATTGGTTGTGATTGAACAGAAAAATCAAGTTAATTACGAACATTCAGTACATTAAAGAAAAAAAAAGGGCATTTTTTTTTGGGAGCATGGGGGGTTCTAGTAACTGGTTGATGACAACTTTAAATATTCATGTTCGAATCATCAAATTTGTAGTTTGAGCTTCCTGTTTCTATCATTTGGGATTCAAGTAATTTCGAGGATCATGTCTCAAGTTACAAGGTTCTGTTCGTTCAATTCTCAAGTTTTCTTTTTTTATACAAAAGAACATAAGGAAATGATCTATTATTTATACTTGTTTGTATCTTTCTAGATTTTTTTCCCTTTTATCAATAATAAATGCTGAAAATGAGTTTAATTTTCTAGGTGCTCCTTCGAGATCCCACAGATGAGAATGTTATTCCCATTGTTGAGGAGCTTTGCTAATACCAGTCTCCTGGTATTAGTCGACATTGCTTTATTTTCTGTACTTTTCATGAGAAAAATATATGAATACTTTTGGTGCATATGATGGACTACGTGAACTGAAACCTCTCAATCACTTGTGTGTGCCTTTGTGGTCACATGTAATCGAACATATGCACAGGAGACTGGAGATTATTACATTTGTTATCTGGGGACCGTTTATATAACTTTTGGGCTACTAGTGAGAAGTATCATGAACGGGGACATTGTTGTCTTTTCTCTAGTGTTAGTGTTTTTTTTTGCCTTTCTTGTCTTTTCTTTTCTTTCCCCCATCCTTTCTTCTTTTCTTTTTGATGCTTCGAAAGCTTCAAGTCCCTTTTGGAATGTGTGGAACTTAGAGTCAAGTTTTGGGTGAAAAAGTGTAATCATTTCGGCATTTGGTGCCTTAGATTGCAGCATGATTGCTGATTGCTCTTCGTTCTGTCCAATTTAGTGGTTCTGTTTGTGCAGGCTTTCAGCATCATCAGATCTTTTCCTTTTCTGTTTTTAATTTTAGAGTTGATTTTGGATGCTTTCATTGGATATGCTTTTGATTTCCTGATGGAGCTGAGTCATGTTATGTAGACTCCCCATTTGAGTTCCGGCAGTTTTCTTGATGCATGTACCACAGAGCTGGAGACTGCTGCTTACCCAGCTTTGGATGAGCTGACGTCCAAGGTAATGGATTTTTTTAATACCTTTTTCTTTTGTAACACTTATTATATCATTTTTAATTTGGTTTGTAAAGCATAATAACGGTGCTCTGATAGCTTATTTGTGAAAGCTCTTTTCTATGTTATGAATCTGTCTCAGGTGTCTAATTTTTTGCATGAGCTGGAAGGTAATATGTTGGATGAATTTAATCCCATAGTTATCATTAAAATAAAGGGATTTTTGTTTCACATTCAACATGCTTCCATCCAAAATCAAAGCTAATTTCAGTATCCAGCCACAGACCCCTCACTGACAGCAGCCTGTGCAAGTTCTGCTGCCAATCTTGAGCAATTATCTGTCTTTATGAACTCTGTGCGAGCACCTGCATTGTCTCAGCTCTGATGCTCAAACTTAAGCTAGCTTAGTTATATATTGCAATCCTCAGACTAATTTCAATCCTAAAAATTTGTATCCGGCAATTTGAATCTCTGAAACAATATTAAACATGTTGGCCCATCAATGGTAGACATCAGAGTAATTTTCTGGTTGTGGTTTATTCATAGAAAATAAAATGTTAACCTTATTTTTTTTTCAAGAGTCGATCTAGTAGGTGATATTTCATAGTGAGAATTAACTTTTGTTGTGTGAATAATCTTCAATAAATTTTGTCGATTGATCTTTTATGTTTCTGTTTTTTTGACTGAAGTTTTGGCTGTCCTTTTGTATTCAATATTCACCTTTGTGCAGATCATGCTTACTAAGTGCTTTACCAGCATTGCTTTATTTGTATTTTTGCTTTAGTTTGTGTTCATTTCTATTTCTGACAATTTTTTTATGAGGTAGATTAACAGTCATAACTTGGATCGAGTGTGGAAGCTGAAGAGTGCAATGACAAGGTTAACTGCTAGAGTTCAAAAGGTACAACAACTTCAGTTCATGATGCAGATCAGTTCATTTTACTCTTGCATATAATTCTTTATATTAATTTTCCTATAGTGTGGATCTTCATATTATTTCCCTGAGTGGCATGTCCTGGGATAGAGAGGGAGGAAGGGAGAAAATTTTGCGTAGCAGTTGGTAAAGTTGTCGTCAAATTTTGCGTAGCAGTTGGTAAAGTTGTCGTCCATGCATGCTTTTTCTAGTTCTAACTAATTGGAACTGGCATATTATCTGCTTCTATTTCAGATGATGTTTGTATGAGCATAGTTTTAATGTCAATATGAATTATTTTTTATGCATGAAATATAGTGTTGTAGAGGAAGAGTGTAGGATCTGTTTGAGATGGCATTTGATGCTTGACTCTTTCATTGTTCTCTGGCAAGCTTGTTTGAACTAGTCTCAAAACCCAGGAGCAAAGTTGATTGCATCAAAAGTTCTTATTGGCCTCTTTTATTTTTCTGTCAAGTGATTGGCAATTTTTTTAGGTTGTAAATTATCAGATTCAATATTGTTTCATCAAATTTGACATCTTGGTCTGTTCCAGAGTTTGTAGATGTAGAAGGTCATGTGGATATCTGGCCATCTTAAAATCCGTATAGCAGATTTTTATGATTCCAAGTGCTTTTCTATGAACAAATTCATGCCTTTTCTAGGTGAGGGATGAGCTTGAACAACTTCTGGATGGTGATGATGATATGACAGACCTTTAGTTGTCAAGAAAACTGGCCAGTTCATCATCACCTGCTAGTGGTGCTGCTGTACCTAATTGGTTCCCTACATCTCCAACTATAGGCTCAAAGATTTCTGGAGCAAGCAGGGCAAGTGCTGTAACAATTCATGTAAACGAGACTGATTTTGAGGAAATTGAAATGTTATTACAGGTTGAAAAACATACCTTTCATCAATTGCTTATAAAGAAGCTCGCAACCTCATGTTGATGGAAATTCACTCTCCTGGCCATACACTTTGGGCTTTTTATGGCCTTAATACATTATGGATCACCCAGTTGGGATTTCTGATAGTCCTAGATATCTTCACATGTACAGCGTAAACCTGGGATGGAGCCTCCACCACCAGTGAGGTCTGCAAGCCTCTCTAGGGAATCTCTCCTTAAAGATTAAGATGAACATCTGAGATGATTTTCTGTTCAATTTTACAGGCATACTTCATGCAAATTGATGGCACACTGAACAAACTCAGTACAGTAAGCACTTTTTAGGCTTTACTGGTGATTGCTTTTCCTTCATCCCCACTCCTTTTCTGTTTGCCCTTTGTCTATTTTCTTTTCTTTTCTTTACTTTTTCTTTTGGCTCTCTTTATTATTATTTCTTTTGGGGCATTTCAAGTTTGCATGAATCTGTTTAATGCAGTTAAAAGGAACTGAGGAAGTTATCTTCTTTGTAATATTTGCTATTGCTTTAACCAAACAGTTCAGGCTATACTACAAAGCATTAAAATAATTTGGTATTATTATCCTTATTGTATCACTTAATGCTGGATTCTCAGATAAACCATCTGGGTTGCTCAATCATTTCATATTTTGTCTAGGTCTCTTTCAAGAGTGGTGTGATTGTCGACTTAAGTAGATTGTTATCTTATGATTATTATGGTCAAGGCATGTGAACATGCTGCTGAAATAATGGCCATCATGCACAAATTGTTGAGTTTCATTTTCACTAGTGTGTTTGGAAGCATAGCACTGGTTAAAAGTAACAATAATTATTTTGTTGTCCAAGCCATGAACTGTAATTTAAGTCATGCCAAGCTACCACAACATCACTGCTTAAAAGGTATTTGTACCACCTAATGATTTTACAGGAGCTTCTCAGGCATTAGAATGAATCAATTGCAATACATTCCTACTTCTAGAACTTGAAGCAGGAAACTTAGATCTATGGTGTTTTCCAAATAAACAATCTTCACAAAAGTCTAAAACTAAGACTTTAAATCAGGAAAAACATTCTGATTGAGAAGTGAGAAGTACCTGTTGTCCTTGCTCATATGCCCCAAATGCTTGTGTCAGGTAACTGGAGATTTTGACACTACATTTGCCATCAATGATTCACCGACCACAGTTTCATCAATCAACCTATAGAGGTTTCCCACAAGCTCACTCTTTGGAACTATCGACCACAATTTCACCAATCAACCTATAGAGGTTTCTCACAAGCTCACCCTTTGTAACCACCATTGCTCCTTTGACAATCTTTGGACGGTCATTTCTCTAGAAAACTTGTACCCATCTTCATCGAACTTCCTACATAACAACAAACTTTTCTTCATACTAGGAACATGCCGCACACTAGAAATAATTTAAGTAATACTATCAAACATGGTAACTCGCACATTTCCAATCCCCATTATTTTACATGTGTTGTCATCGGCTATGTAAATAGTTTTGCCATTACATGTCTGATAGGTATAAAACCAATCGATGTGGGGAGACATGTGGAAAGGCGCACCTGAGTCCATTATCCACTGATGTTGCAATTCTTCTTGAGAAATTGCTGATAATACTTCACCATCTTCAGAAGAGTTATATTCTTCTGCCACATTTCCTTGTGAACCCTTCGAAGTAGATGCATAATCAGATGATTCAAGCTTGGGTGAGGCTTGACACTTCTGATTGTAGTCCCTCCTAAAATGCCCCTTCTTGCCGCATTTTTAGCACTTATCCTTCTTGTGCCCCTTTGACTTGGACCTTGATTGATGTTTCTCACTGGAGCTTTTCTCAAATGACCTTCTACAAGCCATCATTGCTTTACTAGAAGATCTGCTACTACTATGTCTTCGTAGCTCTTCAGTGAGCAATGTGGATACCATAGATTTCATTTTGAGATTGGCTTGGTGACTGAGATTCATGATCAAGCCATCCCACGAGTCTGGCATAGAACATAGCAAAGGTCTGGTTGGGTCTTAGATGGTCAAAATCAGACTAGTCCACAGCTGCAACATGAAAGATTAGATGTACCTACTGAAAATCACTGAAGTCCCTGGCTATTGAATATCCAACAGTTATCAGGGCGGTTCAAACCAACTCACCACCACCCCCTCGAGAGTCCTTTTAGCTGCACAGGCAAAGCCTGAGAAGGTTAAAGGAAGAAATTGCAGACAGCCATTATCTTCCAGGAAATCTGATATACAAGCGATAATAAGTCAATCGTGAATGGGAGGGATATAAAATCAGAGTCAGTAGCGTAAGCCTCGTACCATTTATGTTGCTGCATAATTGTACTCAGTAACATCCATTTTATCATTTTAGAGAAAAGCAATGCGGGTAATATACTATACCATGCTGAAACTATATACTATCCGATGGGATTTTAGGTTGGAGATGCCGTAATTGCACTTTGATCTGGTATTCATAAGCACATCGCCTTGTAATCAGTCGTTCCCAACTGTCAAAGCAAACATGCACGCTGTAATCTCAGCTATAAACCTGCAGGTAGGGAGTATGAACAACGAGCCACTGGTGTTGCCTTATCATGCTTGGGAAAAGCACTGTCCGTCGGAATAATTTTGAGTGCAATTCTGTCGTTTTCATGTACCCTCATGTTTAGATCTTTTATTTAGTCAGCGCATCGAAACTATCTTGATGGGAAAATTTTATATACTCGACGTTAAAAGTATTGCTTTCGAGGAATCTTATAAGTTTGCATTTGATTCGGCCCATCCAAGTTTTCATTCGCAATTAAGATGATATTTTAATCATAAAAATATTTATTAAAATAAATATGATAACTGGTTTGGATCTAATGAAAATATAAGTATATATGAAAATGACAAGGTTCCTTAAAAGTATTTCTCATATTGGATCTAATTGAAATATTGTTATATATAAAAATGTTCCTTAGAAGTATTTATGTCCTTTTTATATAATAATAATATTTCGATTAGATCCAATATGAGAAATACTTCTAAGTAACTGGTTCAGCTGAAAATTTTGGTGGCACCTCATTTCAAACATCATGATGTTTTAAATAGATCTAGACCCACTATCATACTTAAAGATATAAAAATTACGTCAATAGGAAATCTTTTGTGATGGACTAAATAAATGGTTCTAAGTATGACAGTGGCTTTAGACTTAATTAAAGGATCATGCTGTGCGCGAGAACGGAGAGGTTTCATCAAAATTTTACGAGGAACTCTTAAAATATCATGTCCGGTGCATCAGTCTAGAAATTACAGTTGGGCCACGGCATGAGCTGATCCAAATCATGTACTGAAGTGTACGTTACATTTTCTATTTAATCCAACTAAAATAGTATATATTTTATTGTTAATAAAAATCAACTAAATGGAACTGTGGTGAAGAACGTTTTAACGGTTGAAGCTACTTTCGAACCAAAAATCACCAATATCATTTTATAACTATCATCTAAATCATTAAATATATATTTTGTAACTAGGAGAGTAGTAAATAATTTTTCTGTACTCATAAATGTTGGCCATCTTAGTATCTTAATAATCAATATATAATCTTTACAAATTTTGTTAGTTTGACACAGCTTAAAATCTAATTAGAATAAAAATTAATTTTAGATAATTAAATTACATTTAAAATATTATGTCCGATGAGATTAATCTTAAAAATACAAAAGCAAGCCGATGCACGAGCGGGTATCGCATCTGGTTCTTGCCTCTCTTCCATTAACTAGAAGAGCGAACAGGGAAGCGGAAGGGCATACTAGGCCTTCTCCTTCTAGGTCGTTCGCTCGCTCTTGGACTATTTCTCGGGTGAAAAGATGCAGCAGGTGAAAAATCTAAAACCCATCGTCGTTTGCTTTGCCTTTGTTTTGCACAAACACCTACTTCTTCTTTGCTGATGCTACTGTTTCTGTAACGAAGGGCGGTGGATCGGAGACGGAGGTGACGTGGGAAGATCAGCAGAACATTAACAAGTTCGGGAGACTGAACAACAGATTCCACGATCTTGAAGACGAGATTAAAATAGCAAAGGTCTGTTTTCAACCCTCTTTCTCTGATGGAAATCCTATCTTTATCTTCCCATCTTCTCAATTTTAGTGGGTCGTTATTTCTTTCCTCTAATAAAGATTTCATATTGCAGCTCCTCGGAAACACCTAGGCAGCATGGTTTCCGATATGCCCATGAAATACCAGTTTTTAGTTCTATTAATATTTTCTTTCCTCAGATTGGAGGGGAATCCGATGAGCCGAAGTAGAGACAGAACACCTATGTTACGAAGCTGTCATAACGGGATGATAGATGCCCTTTGAGGGGATTGGACCTTGAATTGATCACTTCGAGGGGATCAAGCCTCTAATTTAGGGAAAACTCATAAGTTCATTGATAACTGATTGAAAAAGGGGTTTTTCCTTAGATGCGTGCCAAGTTTTGGGTTTTCCTAAATCCATGCCCGACATTTATCTTCCGTCTCCAAATCTGTGCTCGACGACCCTAGTTCTTGCTGGACGATAGATTTCCTTCATTTGATGACGATGATACCCTTAATGCGGATGGTAAAAAGAGAAATCTGTTTAGGACTTTTAATCACTCGACACCAAAACCTCTTTGCCTTCCCCCCCTTTAGCTTCTTCGGAGCAGTAGCCGCAAGAGTCTCAACGCTCGCTACCCTTTCTGCCATAGCTTTCCTTGTCCAGCCCATGCTCATCTCCCTCTCGCAGGTTGTAGTTCCAACTCTCATTAAAATCTCTCTTTCTTCTTGCCTTCAGATTATGTTTTGTGAATGAAGATATCTGGATTTCAGAGCCAACGTTGCTCTTCTTTTG
Source organism: Pouteria campechiana (assembly GCA_036873735.1). NCBI lineage: Eukaryota > Viridiplantae > Streptophyta > Magnoliopsida > Ericales > Sapotaceae > Pouteria > Pouteria campechiana. The sequence continues at coordinate 36,542 of JAYJMB010009429.1, forward strand.
CTTCTCTTTATATCCTTTTCAATGGTATCTTATTTTAAGAAAATATTTTTAGGAAAATTGTTTAACCAAAATGTTCTTCATTTTGAGCCTACCTTGAATAGTCGTAACAGTTGCCTCTCTAACAGCTCTCTTCAGTTTCAGTTAATTACAGTTTAAATAGTCTATAACGAGTTCAATATATTAATATAGAGGAACAAAATCCACGAACCTTAGCTTGAAGAAACAAGTTCAATGTGCATTATTTGCTTTTTCATTTGTTTCATTTTTTATTTTTAATGATGTTCTAAGCTTTGGAATCTTTCATTAGAATTCAATCCGGAGGATTGCCCACCTGATTAATCAAGATATTTACAGATATCCATGGGCATTAGCAAACAACAACAAATCAATTTTATACATGCATCCCTTTAATGAAATTTGATGAAGAAACAATCTGAATTAATCTTTCTTTTAAAGCTCGGCAACTGCACTGTGGGTTTCAGAACAAGCAGTAGTGGGTTTCCCTTTGGTCCACATCTTCAACATCTCCAATGCAGCCTTAGGTGGATCCATCAGAACCATGTGGCTCGTATCATTGGCCCGATTGCACATAGAGATGATTAGATAGGCTGTTGGGTAATGGATCTCAAATCTGATGGAGAAAGAATGGAGCGTGAAGAGATATTCAGGAAGCCAACAGACCCATAATTTTTCAATTTCCCAGCTTCTACACCATCAACCATGAATGATGCTTCTGCTGATGCTCCAAATGCTTCTTTACCAGACCATTTCATATCATGAACCCACCTCAAGTTCCCTATAAGAAGTTAAACCTTGACATGATCAACATCAATATACTTAAATGAGTTCAAAAAATTTGGACTGTTGAATGATTCTGTTATACATGTTGGACTGTTGAAACTTTAGTTTCATTGAGATTATTTGAACTTCAAAACATCAGATCTTTTTGCAGGCATGTAGATTCATTTAGTTAGTAATGGAAATGGCTAGTAGAATCAACTACTCTTGAAAAATGAAGGTTCAAGAGAAAATTTTAGTTTTCTAGTTTCAATGGAATACAAACATTTGTTGAACCATGTTATCTAGCTTGATTTTGATGGCGAACATTCTTAACCAAGTATGTTTTGATGATGGGCAAAAGCATGAGTGAAACATTAAGGTACTAACAGTTTACTCTCAAAAATGTTACAGAAAGATAAACTTATACTCAACTTTAGAATAACTTTTATGATGATAAAAGGAAGACATAAAGAAAATGCTCTTACAAAATTAAGTATATAAAATTTCACATATACTTAATTCAAGAAAAATAGAATTTGAAGTGATGAAGACTTGCTTGGAAGCCAACAGATCATCTTCGGAGTTCTTTCATGCTTCGGAGAAAATCGCATTACTGCGGACATGTCTTAACGAATTTTGGAGAAGACGGTTGAAGCTTCGGAAACTGATGTGATATGGCTCGAAAATATTTAGACAAGCATCAGAGTCTTCATAAGTATCAGCATACTTCAGAGAAAATTTAAATACTTCGGACAAGTCGCAGCATGCTTCGGAAAAAGTTGAAGAGCTTCAGAGAAGTCATGAAAGTCTCAGAGATATTTCTGTACACTTCGAAAACAACATGACAAGCTTCGGAGATAATCAGTTATGTTTCGGAATAAACAGACATGCTTCGGAGAACTTGAAATCACGTTTCGGAAAGAATTCAGACAACTTCGGAAATAATGATCATGCTTCAGAGATGTTAAACCATGTTTCAGAGATGTTAATTAAGCTTCGGATTACTTTTCCTAAGGCAATATAAGTTTAGAAAATCTGAACTTCTCTCAACAAGTAACTAACGCAACTAAGAAAAATTATTATCACTTTGGAAAATTTGAAGAAAAAATTTAGATTATCCAAAATCAGTCAAGACACCACATGTTCACTCGTCTCTTCGGAACACTTGATACGAAAAGTGAAAGTTTGGAAACGTGAGCGACAGAAATAACAAACTGATACCAGAAGGCAGTAAAGTCAGACGTCAGACAAAAGACAAGATAAAGAAAAACGTTTTTGAATGTTTAAATGTCTGCTAAGATCAGCCATGGAAAAATCTCCCTCAACCTATAAAAGAGAGGTTCAGAAGCAAAAGAAAATAACCCGATTGAATATTTTTTGAATTTTGCTGATCACACAAAGAGCATTTAGAATCTTCCTCTAAAAGTTCAACTCCAACGGATACAACTCAGTCAGAGCTATTAAAGTTCAAATCTCTACTCGATCAAGGAGTTTGAATATTTTACTCTTACTGTTTAATTTTTCACTTGGAATTTTGAATTTATGTACAAATCTACCTAAGTAAGAGGCATTAATTTGTACACTTTATTTTAGTATTTGGCAATACAAGCAGAGTGCTTGGTGTTTATGTATAGAGATAAGCAAGTAGGGAACTTGCTGAAAGGGTGTAAGTTTGTTAGTGAACTTTGGAAAACCTGAAAGTTTCTAGTTAGCTTGGAAAGCCAGTAAGTTAGTGAGCTTGTTGTAAAACCAAAGTGTATTTGACTAGGTTGATCAAGATATTAGTGGAACGTGAGTTTAGTAGAGAAGATTGACTTAGAGAAGTGGAGTAGGAACCCAGGAAGGGCTGAACTACTATAAAATCTTGTGTTGTTTATTATGCAATCTGTTTTATTTATTCTTTTTAGCACCATAATCATTTGATTTGGGCCAAAAGTTTTAAAAGCTCAATTCACCCCCCCTCTTGAGCTACTGTATAAGGGACCAACAAGTGGTATCAAATTAGGTTTCACAAGTTAAATTTTGATTATCAGTATATTAACTTGTGAATAGATTCAAAATGATTGGTATGTTCTACAATACATCTACTGAAGGACAATCTACTTCTAGACTCCCTTTATTTGATGGAACCAATTACGGGTATTAGAAAATAAGAATGCGAAATTTCTTGATTGCCACAGATTACTAGTTTGGGCTTGTAGTGAAAAATGGAAAGAATATTACCAACACTGAAGATAAATACACTGCAGAGGATATATAAGCAGTAGAACATGATGTTAAGGCAAAGAACTGCTTCTACTATGCTTTAACTTCCTCTGAGTTTGAAAAGATTTCTGCATGTGATTCTGCTAAAGAAATCTGGGATAAACTTAAGGTAGCACATGAAGGTACAAACCAGGTAAATGAGACTAAGATAAATATTTTAGTGCAGGAATATAAAGCTTTCTCCATGAAGGAATCAAAAAATATTTCTGAAATGTTTGGAAGATTTCAGAAAATCACCAATAGCCTAAAGAGCTTAGGAGAAAAATATGAAGAGACCAAACTAGTAAATAAAATCTTGAGATCTCTCCCTAGACACTGGATGCCTAAAGTGACTGCTATATAAGAAGCAAAAGATTTAATGAAGGTAATAGTAGAAGAACTCATGGGATCACTCGTTACCCATGAAGTACTGATGAAGCAGAAAACACCAGATGAAGTCAAAGGCAAGAAAACAATAGTCTTATAAGCAGAATCAGAAAATGAAGAATCTTCAGAAGATGCCTCAACCTCTGAAGATGATGAGGATATGACAATGATAATAAGAGGATTCAGAAACATGTTCAAAAAGAGAAGATTTGGAAACAATTCCAAAAACTTCAAAAGCAAAGATAAGAAAAAGGAAGTTCCAATCTGTTACAATTGCAACAAGCCTGGGCATATGAAGTTTGACTGCCCAGAACCAGACAAAAAGCAAGGAGACAAGAAGAAAATGTATAACTCTTACTTTGATAAAAATAATTTTTCTAATAATAGGAAATTTGGAAAGAAGAAGAAAGCAATGGCTGCATAGGAGATGCTGGAAAATATGATGCAAGAAAGCTCAAGTGAAAAAGAAGAATAAAATGAACCTCACTTCAGCTCACTCAGCCCCAAAGAAAATAATTAAGACGAACATCATATTGGAATAAGCTTTATGGCTATCCACAGTGATGAGGTAAATTCGAAACCAGAAATTTATGATGTTAAAGAATTATTAGAAGAACTGTATTTAGATTTCAAAACATTAAAAGTTAAACACAAAGAAACTAAAAGAGAACTTGAAAGAACAGTTAATGAATGTTCTAAATTAAAAAAAGAAAACACATTGCTCAAACCTGATCAAAATATCAATATAGAACTTGAGCAAATTAAAACAGAAAATCATACTCTTAGAAGAACCTTAACTACTACCTTGTTCAAACTTAAAACAAAGAAAAATATAATAAACCAAAGAAAGAAAAATCATAAAAGAAAATTAGAACCCAAATAGAATATGATTTGGATTCTCAAGATAGTTACTAAAATTGTAAATGCAACTATTTATCCAGAAAACAGTTTAGTAGCACCCAAAAACAACGGATGTCAAAATATTCAGCTACTAACCCACCTAGACTCATTCCTAAATGGTACAAAAAATTATAGCTTAATTTCATTACTGCAGGTGTGTTTGAGAGCTACAGAGAATAGCAAGTGGTATATTGATAGTGATTGCTCAAGACACATGACAGGAAAAAGGGAGTTGTTCACAAAACTAAAAGCCAAAAACGGAGGAACAGTCACCTTTGGAGATAATGGAAAAGGTAGAGTAGTTGAAATTGGTAAAATTAGCCAACCTCCCTCTATTACAATTTCAAATGTTTTATTAGTGGAAGGATTGAAACACAACCTTTTAAGTGTAAGTCAATTCTGTGACAATGGTTACAAAGTAATGTTTGAATCTCATACTTGTTCTATATTAGATAGTTCAAATTCATTTGTAGTACTTGGAAAGAGATATGGAAATGTGTATTTGGTGGATTTATTCGATATCCAAGTCAAATGTCTTGTTGTAAATGAAAATGAACCCATGTTGTGGCGTAGAAGACTAGGACATGCCAACAAAAATTAGATTGAAAGACTATATAAAAAAGATCTAGTTGTTGGCGTACAAAAACTCAATTTTGACAATAAGTTGTGTGATGCTTGCATGAAAGGCAAGCAAGTAAAAGAATCATTCAAATCAAACAAAGAAGTATACACAACCAAACTTATTTAGTTGCTACATATGGATTTAGTTGGTCGAACAAGAATAAGAAGCCTTGGAGGGAAACATTACACATGTCATTGTACATGACTTTAGTGGAGTTACCTGGGTAATGTTTCTAACATCCAAAGATGAAGCTTTTTCATTCTTTGAAGTATTTTCCAAACATGTGCATAATGGACAAAGCTCTCATATAGTTGCCATAAAGAGTGATCATGGTGGAGAGTTTGAAAACCATAGATTCACTGATTTCTGTGAAAATAATGAAATTCTTCAAACTTTCTCTGCATAAAGAACACCCCAATAAAATGGAGTAGCTGAAAGGAAAAATAGATCCTTGCAAGAAATGGCAAGGACAATTTTAAGTGAATACAGTCACCTACAATATTTTTGGGCTGAAGCAATGAACATAGCATGTTACATTATTAACAGAATCTTTGCTAGATCCATGTTCAACAAAATTCCATTTGAATTATACTATGGCAAGATACCAAATATCTCATATTTTCATGCTTTTGGATGTAAATGCTTTATTCTTAACAATGACAAAGAAAACTGAGGGAAATTTGAAAATAAATTTGATGAAGGCATCTTCGTTGGTTATTCTATTGTTAGTAAAGTATTTAGAGTTTACAATTTAAAAAGCAAGACTATAAAGGAATCTATTCATGTAAAATTTGATGAAAATACTAATTTCTCTATGAAGTCAAGTGATTTTGATGATGAAATAGGTGAACTAACAACCTTAGTTGAGAAAATGGAAATACAAGACAAGAAAGGAGAACCTTCTCAATCAGAAACAGAGATAGATGAAGAAGAAATAGAAAATGAACTACCCATATATGAGGTAAACAATAAAGGTAATGATATTTTTCCCAAAGATTGGAGATTTATGCATGATCACCCTGAAAGTCAGATAATTGGTGATGTGTATGACAAAGTTAGAACTAGATCTTCTTATCACCAAGTATGTGGCAATTTTGCCTTTATTTCTCAAATAAAACTAACTTGCATAGAACAAGCTTTAGAAGATGAAAACTGGATTTTAGCTAGACCAATTCAAAAGAAATAATATTTGGACTATTGTTCCAAGACCAAATCATCAATCTGCTATAGGTACTAATTGGGTCTTTAGAAACAAATCAGATGAATTTGGAATTGTAGTGAGAAATAAAGTAAGATTAGTAGCAAAAGGGTACTGTCAGGAGGAAGGCATTGATTTTGAAGAATCATGTGCTCCTGTTGCAAGAATTGAAGCCATTAGAATGCTACTTGCATTTGCATCCTTTATGAATTTCAAGTTATATCATATGGATGTAAAGGGTGCATTCTTAAATGGACTTATTAATGAAGAGGTTTATGTAGAACAACCACCTAGGTTTGAAGATTCTCATAACCCAGATTATGTATTTAAACTTAAGAAAGCCCTCCATGGTTTAAAATAGGCTCCTAGAGCCTAGTATGAAAGGTTAAGCAAATTTCTCACTGAGAAAGGTTTTTCAAGAGGCAAAGTTGATACTGCACTCTTCATTAAGCATGCAACGAAAGATATTTTTATAGTTCAAATATACGTTGATTATATAGTATTTGGTGTAACTAATGAAAATCTTTGCAAAGAATTTTCCAAGACAATGCAGGGAGAATTTGAAATGAGCTTGATGGATGAACTCAACTTCTTCTTAGAATTGCAAATTAAGCAGATAAAAGAAGGAATCTTCATTCACCAAGTCAAATACATAAAAGAATTGCTAAAGAAATTCAACATTGAAGATGAAAAAAAGGTATGGGATGCCAATGAGCACTTCAATAAAAATGGACAAAGATGAAAGAGGTAAGTTTATTTGTCAAAAACTTTATAGAAGTATGATAGGTTCTTTGCTATATTTGACTGCTAGTAGACTTGACATATTGTTTAGTGTATGTATGTGTGCTAGATTCCAATCAGAACCAAAAGAGTTATATCATATTGTTGTAAAAAGAATATTTAGATATCTTTTAAATACACCTAATTTTGGATTATGGTATCCAAAAGGTTTAGATTTTAATTTAATAGGTTACTCAGATGCAAATTTTGATGGATATAAAGTAGATAGAAAGAATACCTCAGGATCTGGCCAATTTCTAGGAAGCATGATTATCTAATTGTTTTCTAAGAAACAAACATCAATTGCATTATCAACTGCTGAGGCTGCATGTGTAGCAGTAGGTAGTAGTTGTGCACAGATCCTATGGATGAAATAGCAACTAAAAGACTTTGGCCTTAACTTTGTTGATATACTTATCATATGTGACAATATTAGTACTATAAATCTGACCAAGAATCCAGTTCTACATTCCAGAACTAAACATAAAAAAATCAAGCATCATTTTATTAGGGACCATGTTCAAAATCACGACATTAGCTTAGAATTTGTTCCAACAAAAAATCAGCTAGCAGATATCTTCACAAAGCCATTACTAGAAGAAAGATTTAACATAATAAGAAGAGAATTAGTCATACTAGATCTAAGTGCACAAAATGCATATTTCATTAAACAAAGTATTAATAATAACATCTTTATTAAAAAGATTATTTAACTAATCAGCAAGAACATCTACTATAGCTTCCAGCTCCTCAATATGCTGATTAGCCTCTGCCAAATCTTCTTCTAGCTTCTTTATGCGATCCATCGCCTTATCATATGCTATACATCCCTTTGCTAGAAGATGATCATCATTACAGTTGGATCCTCTAGCATAAAACAGTTCCTCTTTTAACTATTTTATCTACCTTTGACTGATCACTCTCTCTTTCGTAGTGAACTTGATTTGTATACAACCTTGATGACGCCATATTTGCTTTTTGAAATTTTGGTTAAGCTTCTGTCTATATAACACGTAAAATTAAAAATACATTAATGCATATTCATTCATCTTCCGTGGTAATGATATTGTTAGTGGGTTAAAAGGATAGTTAATGAGTACACTAAAAACTATAATCCAGATTACAAGATTCGTAGTTAAGTCAGACTTCGGAATCTCCGAAGCCCCAAATAAGCTTGTTAAAAATCTCTGAAGAACTAAACAAAAACATCCGAAGATCAGCAAACTCCTCCGAAGCAATGCTTTGGAGTATTCGAAACCTCAAATTAAACAATTTTATCCGAAGGATCCCTTTCGGAATTAGTATCGTTAGTATTTTAGAGATTTTTTTCATCTGAAATTCAAAATCAAATCAATTCTTTGAAGGACCTTTTTCAGAATATTCGAAGCCTAAACACATTAGTGTTTCGGAGAACTTTATAAAACCGATCCGAAAGCATAAAATTTATTCGAAACTACTTAAACCCCTCTTCTCCGAAATCCCTGAATCCCTCCTTCAGAGAAGACGGTCCATCTTCCCACTTCTTTTATATTTAAGTCACATTTCTCTCTGTTTACCTTCTTGCCTTCTCCAACTTCACTCGCAGAAATCCAATTTGCTTTCCGAAAAACTAGAATTCTCTGTAGAAATGGCGAGAAGAAAAAAGTAGAAAGCAAGAGAAAGGAAAGGGAAAACTCTTTACCGAAAGAAAAACTAAGAAGGCAAGACGAGAAACTAATACTCTCGAGGTAATCTTCCAAAATAGTTCATCTGATTATTTTAGGTTCACAGAAAGATATGAGGAGAGAAGAATAATCAAAGGAAAAATTTTCATTTTTAAAGACTTTGAAATAGAATGCGAAGTATCAGATTGATTGAAATATCAAGGCTGGGATGCCTAAGTATTAGATTGGTTGAAATATCAAGGATGGGATGCCTATGTCAATTACAGAGATAGTTTGTATCCTAGACTCATAAGAGCTCTAATCTGTAATCCCAAAACCAGAACAGAAAGATCATGGATTGGAGAAACAGAAATCGAGCTAACCCAAAAAAGCTTAAGGAATTGCTTCAATCTTCCTAAAGAAGAAGAGGAGATTGTTTGGCCTTCAAGGGCAATGTTGTTCTCAGACTTAGCAGAAATTGAGATTGATGAGGAAGGTCACCTGAATGTCAATCTCAGACTAGCCTATTTCTTTGTTATGAACAATGTATACCCAAGAAAAGGAGCTACAGTAAATATATCTGAGAAAGATGCCATAATCATGTGGCATTAAAGAACAGAAGAAAGCTGAATCTAGTTAGGCTGATAATAGATCACATCCACTTGATTAAGAGCACTACAAGGTTTCCTTTGACTTATGACATGACTTTGACCAAGTTGATCAAAGAAGCAGAAGTAAATCTCTCCAATGAAGATGAAGAGTCTTCAAGGAACACTGATAGATTGGATGAGCAAGCATTGAGAAGGATAGGCTTTTAGCATACTGCACAAGGTCGGATCACTAAAAGACCTAGAAGAGTAATTCAGTTGAAAGGATCTAGACTTGGTGAAAGTCCAGAAAGAAGAAATGATATTGTTGCTACAGAACAAGCTACTGAACAAGGACACAAACTCTCCTCACATGAAGAAAAAGAGATAACTGAAAGACAATAATTCATCAGTCCATCAGTAGAAAGAATGGAAGAATTCTCCACAAGAGAAGAACCAAGAGAAGCTGAGAGAACAGAAGATGTTTCAAGAGAAGAACAAAGAATAGAAATAAAAGATATTGTAGAAGAACATAAAGAAACAATAGCAGCAGATATGTTATCTCACACCCCTATCAGATCCCCTTCACCTTCTAGACACTCACACTCATCAACTCCCAATACAGAACACATACTACAACACCTAAATCAGAAAATACTTATGATTGAACATTTTTCACAAACCTTAGTTCTTCAGATGAATGGAATGAATCGTAACCATTCCACTGCTATGTCATCAATGATTCTTAGAGCTGATAGAATTGAATAGAAACTTGATTCTCTATAAGCTCTAGTAGAATCATTCATACGTTAAACCCATTTTATTCCATCTCAAACTCATTTCTAGCAATCTCAAACTCACTTTCCACCCCCTCCACATCATTTCTCTCCACCCAGACCAAACTCACCAATAACAGTGGAGTTTTCTCCTTCACCTTCACCTCCTCATTTATCATCACCCTCTGTCATTCAAGAGGTTGCCCAGCCAATGAGTCAATCTACTAACTTGAATTCCATCATTCCATACATTCCCCTTCTACAATCACAGATTTCTCCACCATCACCATCACCATCACTATCGCCATCAGTTCAAACTCCCTTGTGTTATATCTGGATTTCATCACGATTCAAAGATCTTATGGATTTAGTGATAGATTTTATCAGAAGAGGAATAATAATTCCTAAAAGAATTGATAAAATTCTACTCGACTAGGTTGATGCAAATCCTATAAATCGTCCACCAAAAGGTCCTCCCTCCAAAAAGGAAGTAGTTGATGAAAATCTTGATTATATTCTTCATATACCCAATCCAATCAGGATGACAGAATCTGAGTTTGCCAGTAAAATAAAAATCAACTATGAAGTCTTTAGGATGTTTCTCTCTTAATCAATTCTTTTATCTCCTCAAGATTATCCATTTCCCGAACTTGAAGATCCTAATTTTTTACATAGAATTATCTCTCTTCCCTATCCTCCATTCATTCCAAAGAACTACAAAATTCAAATTCCTGATAGAGTCAATTATTCATAATTACTCTGAGAAACTTCTACAAATGCTTCCAATGTCAAAACCCATTAGAAAAGAGTTTCCATCTCCATCAGATCCTCACAAATTCTTTATTCTCACTAAGAAAGAATTCACTTTCTACAACAATGCCAACCTAAAGGCCATTGTTGATAATCTGCCTCTCCCATATCTTCAAATAGATGATCCTTCTCTCCAAGACAGGATAAGGCAGATACAGTCATCACTAGGATGACAACGTCTTCCACCAACTTCACTTACTTCTAAAGTCAAAAATCTCAACAAACCACCTCCTTCCACTACCAAAACCAAAAATCCACCTGCTATCCCAAAACCAAAACCAGCCCCAAAACCAGTTTCCAAACCAAAACCATCGCCTTCTTTTTCACAGCCATCCACTTTCAAACCAAAGAGGAAAGCAAGAATTTCACTTCCTAAGGAACACAAGAAGGCTCCTTATGAAAAAATCACACTGTACCATGAGGAGTATGGAGCTCGGTTGAATGCAAACACATAAGCTCTCATGAAAGGGCTTCCTCCAATCTTTTCTGAGCTGCAGGATCCAAAATATCTAGAAAGAATTGATATCTATATTCATAGCTATGGACCCATTGCATATACACATGAACCTCCTATAGTAGTTCCACAAGATTCATTTTTTATCCCTCTTC
>JAYJMB010009440.1:0-33459 GCA_036873735.1 Pouteria campechiana
AGGTTCTGAATAACGTTAGAGGACATTCTGGGTAGTTTCTGATGTTCTCAAAAGTGCGATATAAAGTGTTTCTGAGTTTCTGAGAAGTGCGATAGAAGTTTACAGAAGTTCTCAAAAGTACAATATGAGTGGTTTCTGACAGTCTCATAATTGCAAATAGAATTTCTAAAGGAGTCAAAATAACTTCAGGAGTGTAATAGAAGTTCTCAAAATTGCAAACCAAATTTTTGGAAGGCATTCAAGATAATCTCAAAAGTGCTACAAAGTGATTGTATTCTAAAGGGGTTCAAACGCTCAATCTTAAGAAATTCTAAAGCTCCTTCAGAACTTCTAAAGTAGTGAAATTTTGAATTTCAACATTTTTGAAAAAGCTTAACAAAAAAGAAAATTTTTAAAGCTCAAAAGGATTTTTCAGCAATAATTTTCAGAAGTAAATTTTAAATATTTCAGAGTGTTTTAGAAGGATGAATTTGCAAATATAAGTTGGAAGTGCAACACTTGTCCAATTTAGAAATTTAGAGTGTTTTTAAGAACGCAAGTTAAGTTATTATTAGAAACTGATTTTTAGGCGTGTGTGTTGCAAACCCAAGATTTGCAACAACTTAGTTATTTAAAGAACTCTTATTTTTTATATATAGCAATGCTTTGGAAGCTATATTTTTGTGGGGATATACAAGTTATTATTAGAAGAGGATCTCTATGCATAGTGGAAGAGTTTTATTAAAACCCTATTGCTTTGGTTATTTAAAGGCATCAAGGGACTGATGTTTGGGGATAGTGCTACGTGAGATGTTCTCTAAGAAAGTAAGAGAGATTTCGAGTTCTGCAATCATATATATTTCAGAGAGTTTTCTTTTTATTTTTAGCATAAACTAAATTTCCTTTTCTAAGGTAATGATATAGCCCTCCTTGATATTCGTTGTTAACTAGGATTGTTGGTTTATCAATTCAATTTTTTCTTGTTTCATTCATTCTTTTAATGCAGTCATCTAGTTTGTTTAATTGCTTGATCACCAATTTTATGAATTAGATTGATTATCTAAGCATGGTTAAGGTACACACCATATGCCAAACTAATCTATTTGGTTCATTAAAGTTTTTTAGTAATAATGGGTTTTCAACTCAATTATGCTACACATTATAGCTAATTGTAATGAGTAAAAATACTTGATTTAAACCTGCACACCTAATGATAATAATCATATATTAGTGAGAACGAACCCAAGATAATGAATTGACACCAACATAACGGCAACATAAGATATCATTGAGTGGAAAAATCGGATCTCCAGACTATTATAATCTGTAAAATCTCATCAACTTACCAATTTTTTTATTCTCATGTTGAATTTTGCACTTTTACTTATTTAGCATCACTTCATCTCTTAATTTAGAATAGTTTAGTAACTAGATATAATTGAATTAATTTGACAGTTCCCTGCACGATCGACCCTTACTAAACACATTGTACTGCTATATACTAATGCACTTGCATGGAATATAATTTGACCATCAAATTTTTGGTGTCATTGCCAAGGAGATGGTTCTAAATTGATTTGGTTAATTTATTTATAATTTATCTTTTTTATAATTTATTATATTTAATATTTCTAATTATTTAGTTTTATTCTCTTTCTTTTATAGAATTGTGAATGCACAAAAGACGATAATTGAATTTAGTTCTGTTGCCCTTGAATGATCACATTGATAAAGAGGAAACAGAGAGAAAAAGCATAAGTGAAAAAGTTGTTCAGATGGCTGACAACGTGGAAAATAGAGTGACTCAACAAGCTTAACAGCTAATGAAGGAATTTGCAAGCCCAACAATTGGAATCCCACCTTCATGCATTATTTTAAATGACAATGCTAGGAATTATGAGTTGAAACATATACACTTTAACATGCTTCCTTCTTTTCATGGTGTAACTATGGAGGATCCCTTAACATTCATACATAATTTCTATGAAACTATTCAAACTTTTCCTTTACAAGGTTTAACTAAGTATCAGTTGCACACGAGATATTTTCCTTATATCTTGAAGGATGTAGATAAAACCTAGTTCATGACATTGGCTCCTAGATCACTAAATGGGATACATTATATAACAAATTCATTGGTAAATTCTACTACCATGCTAACACTACAGAATTAAGAAGTAATATTGTCACTTCTTTCTCAAAAAATTGGTGAAGCATTCCATGAGGCATGGGAGAGATCTAAAGCTTTATTAATTTAATGCCCTCACCATCAATATCCTCTTGAGTGGCTCAATCAATTTTTCTATGACGGACAGACAAAACCATGCCAAGTAATGGTTAACAATGCTACCGATGGAGCTATGGGAGAAAAGACCCTGTAGAAGACATATGATCTATATGAAATACTTGGAGTAAACTCCCAACAGAAGAGTATCAGAGGTAAGTCCAGAGGAATTTATGAAATTAACTTTAACACTGATCTTTCTATGCAAATGTCAATGATGATGAAACAGATGAAGGCGATGTGCTCTATGATAGTGAACTTGAAACAACTTGTCCCTACTAAGGTATGTTCTATTTGTGGTATTTCAAGTCACTCACATAGTGTTTGCCATTCTAATGAAAATTTTGCAAGTGTTTTGAAGTAAGCAAATACAATGAAGTTCTACAACCAGTGGCCATGTAATGATCCTTATTCAAATACTTACAATCTTGGTTGGAAAAATCATCCAAACTTTTCATGGAACAATTGCAATAATCAGAATCAAGCTGGAACTTCTTTTCAACCTAAGAAACACACTCTTGAGGAGATAGTTCAGAATTTTTCCAAGAAAGTGAAATAAGATTTCAGAATGTGGAGGCATCAATAATTAAGATGGAAACATGGTTAGGGCAAATAGTAGAACCTGTGTAGAGTCACACACCTAGAAAGTTGCCAAGTTAGCTGAACTAAGCAAAAGTAGTCACAACATTGAGAAGTGAAAAGATAATTGACAATAAATTTGGTGAAGAAATTGATGACTCTAATGCTTTTGTAAGAATAGACAAAGGGAAGAAAAAGGTAGAGTAGGAAGTGCATTCAAGGAAAAATGTTTCCAATAGTTGACCCTCCAGTTAACTACAAGCCGCCACCACCTTATGATCCACCAGTGCCTTTTCTAGGAAGATTGAAGCAGAGCAAGTCGGATAGATCATTTTCTGATATTTATGATATCCTCTCCAAAGTCAATATTAATTTACCCTTGCTTGACATGATTAAAAACATGCCTGCTCATGCTAAGTTTTTGAAGGAAGTAACCTCAAAGAGGGATAAGTATGAGCCTCATAAAAAGGTGATAGTTTCAGAAGTAGCTAGTGCAATTCTACAAACAAATCTTCCTCTAAAACTAAAGGATACAAGTAGTTTAATATCACAATCATTGTTGGAGGAATGAATAAGGTAAAGGCTATGTTGGATTTAGGAGCAAGTATCAATCTGCTACCTTATTCTGTTTACTTGCAGCTTGGATTGGGATATTTGAAACCTACTACAATGTCTCTATAGCTTACATACATATCAGTGAAATATCCTAGAGGCATTATAGAAGATATATTGGTGCAAATTGATAAACTTATTATTCCTACAAATTTTGTTGTGCTTAACATGGAGAGGCAAGTGACTCTAGAAAGAGAGTTACATATTCTTCTGGGACACTTGTTCATGGCAACAGCTAGGATGATCATTGATGTATAGAATGGGAAGCTGAAAATGACTATTTTGGATGAGACAATGGAATTTTTTTATTTAAATTCTCTTTCAGTACCTTCATTTCCTACAGATCCTAGTGGTTGTTTTCAAATTGATGATTTGGACTCACTTATATCATCTACTTTTGTATAGCAAAAAACAGAAGACAAATTAGCTTTTGTGGTTACAACTGAAGAATTCATTGAGGATAAAGAAATCAAAGAGTTGAAAGAAGGTTTGGATAGTGTAGAGGAAGTCAGAGAAGATGAAGTCACCAAGGAGGTGTTGACATATTTGAATTTTAATTAGGCACCAAAACTGGAATTGAAGCAACTGCCATAGAACTTAAAGTATGTATTTCTTGGTGAGAATGATACTCTTCTAGTTATAATTGTTGCTGACTTATCTACTATTGAAGAGAATAAGTTGTTAAATGTCTTGAGAGAGCACAAGGAGGCTATAAGTTGGACATTAGCTGACATCAGAGGAATTAGTCCTACTATGTGCATGCATAAGATTTTGATAGAAGATGGTGCAAAGCCTTCTAGGGAGGCTCAGAGGAGATTTAACCAACATATGCAGGAAGCTGTTAAAGCCAAAGTGATCAAGTTATTAGATGCAAGTATTATCTACCCAATTTTTTATAGCAAATGGGTAAGTCTAAGTCATGTGGTACTAAAGAAATCTGGTAATCTGTTGTTAAAAATGATAATAATAGTTAGTGCAAATGAGAATGACTATAGGATGGTGGTTGTGCATAGATTACAAAATACTCGATGCAGCTACAAGAAAGGATCATTTTCCTCTCCCTTTCATTGATCAAATGCTTAAACAATTGGCAAGTCATACTTATTACTATTATTTAAATAATTTTTCAAGTTACAATCAGGTTGCCATTACTCTAGAAGACCAAGAAAAGACAACTTTCATCTCCCCATTTAGAATTTTTGCTTATTGGAGAATGCCTTTTGGTTTGTGCCATGCCCCTGCAACCTTTCAAAAGTGTATGATATCTATTTTTCTGATATGATTGAAAGATTTATTAAGGTATTCATGGATAATTTTTTTGTTTTTGGTGATTCATTCTATGAGTGTCTTGATAACTTGAAATTGGTGTTGAATAGGTGCATTAAAATGAATTTAACTTTAAGTTGGGAGAAGTATCATTTCTTAGTTAAGTAAGGAATTATACTGGGACATTATTTCTAGTAAAGTCATTAAAAAGGATAAGGCAAAATTTGAGTTGATTGCCAAGTTACCTTCCCCAACTTTAGTCAAGGGAGTTAGAAGTTTTCTTGTTCATGTAGGTTTTTATAGACGATTTATAAAGGACTTTTCAAAACTTTCTAGACTGTTACAGATGTGACTTTTGTTTTGAATACTTTCAATACCTTGAAAGAAAATTTGACCTCTGCTTCGATTTTAGCTGTTCTTGATTTTGAGCTTATTTGTGATGCATTTGACTTTGCTATTGGTGTTATTTTAGGATAAAGAATAGATAAATTACCTCATGTGGTTCATTATGAAAGTAAAACTTTGAATTAAGAGCAATTAAATTATTCTACCACTGAAAAAGAATTTCTTGCAATTATTTTTGCTTTGGAAAGGTTTTGCTCATATCTGATTGGTTCTAAGGTAATTATTTATCCTAATCATGTTGCATTAAAATATTTATGGACTAAGAAAGTTGCCAAACCCAAAAACAGATCAGTTGGATCTTATTGCTACAAGAATTTGATCTGACAATCAAGGATAAGAAAGGAAGTAAAAATGTTATAGCCAATCATCTATCTAGGTTGGTGGAAGGGACTAATTTTGAGCAAGAGAAAGATAAAGTGAACACTCCCATTAATGAGATTTTTCTAGATGAACAACTATTTTCTGTAATTGGAAGTAAACCTTGATATGTTGATATTGATAATTATTTTGTTAAGGGAGTCTTTAATCCTATGCTGAATTCGCGGGGTAAGAGGAGGAGGATTTCTATAGCAAAACACTACTTTGGGGAAGATCCAATTCTATTCAAACTATTTTCATATTAAATCATTAGACAATGTGTACTAGTGGATGAACAATAAAGCATTTTGAGACATTGTCACACATTCAACAATGAGGGCATTTTCGAGGGAAGAAGACTACTCTCAAAGTTTTCCAATCTGGCTTTTACTGGCCAACTATTTTCAGGGATGCTCATGCCATTTGTGCAATGTGTGGTAGGTGCCAGAGAATAGGTAACATTAGTAAACGAGATGAAATGCTACTCACAAATAATATTATTGTTGAACTATTTAATGTATGGGGCATTCATTTCATGGGGCCCTTCTCACCTTCCAATGGGAACATGTACATTCTGCTTGCAGTCGATTATGTGTCTAAGTGAATTGAGGCAATGGCTACTAATACTAATGATGCTAATGTTGTGATAAAATTTCTAAAAGATAGAGTTTTCTCTAAGTTTGGTACTCCAAGAGCAATTATTAGTGATAAAGGAACTCATTTTTGCAATAAGATATTTGTAGCTTTATTAAAAAAGTGTAACATTACTCATCAAGTTGCAACACCTTATAATCCACAAACTTGTGGATAAGTTGAAGTAACAAACAAATCAAGGCAATTCTAGAGAGGATAGTGAACACTTCAAGGAAATATTGGGCAATGCAACTGAATGATGCACTTTGGGCCTATATAACTGCATTCAAGACCCCAATAAAAATGAGTCCTTACAGACTTGTCTTTGGAAAAGCATGTCATCTACCTGTGGAATTAGAGCACAAAGAGTATTGAGCAATCAAGAAACTGAACTTTGATTTACAGAAAGGAGATGAAGAGAGAAAGCTTCAATTGAATGAACTAGAAGAGTTGAGAGATGAGGCTTATGCAAATGCAAAGATTTACAAGAAGCGAACAAAGAGATATCATGATCAAATCATTCACAAAAGAAGCATAGAACCTGGAATGAAAATTTTGCTTTATGACTCACGGTTGCATTTATTTCCAATGAAATTACAGTCAAGATAGGTTGGACCATTCTTGGTCACTCAAGTGTTCCCACATGGAGCTGTTGAATTGAAGAACTTAAAGGAGGGAAGCACATTCAAGGTCAATGGTCATCAAGTTAAGAGATATGTGAGAGATGTAATGTTACTGCTATTAGTATAAATGTATGGTTTTGATTATAAATAAAACTTAATTAAATATTATATACTAATGGTTATTGTCAAGCATTTAGTATGCAAAATCAAGTTGCAGGCCTTATGACAAAAGAACACAGAGAAGAATCAAAATATATTCGAGGCATTGATCTGTCTATCCAAGTATACAGGTGCTCCAAACAAATGCAGCACCAAAGACGAAGTGCCACTATAGACAAAGCTCAAGATAAAAAGGAATCAATTGAATCACTGTTCATCTGTCAAAGTGAAGTTTATCATAGACAAATGCAAAGCAACAGGCATATAACAAACTTTGTCTATCATAAGTAAGCTACAAATGAATAACTTACCAAGCCAATGATCATCTATCAACTCAGACAAATGCGAAACAACAAGATTCATCTGATCTAGGCCACAAACGAATAGCTTACTTTATCTGGGTATATGAGAACTCATCTTCATCTACGCCTCTATAATTTGTCTGTTACTTGCCATGGACAAATAACAGATGAACTGCTAAAAAGATGATTTATCCGTGCTAACTAGATTCATCTGTTACTTACCACGGATAAACTAAAAGATGAAGGAAATTTATATGATGGACAACTACACAGATTCTTTGTCTGACATAAGTAAAGACAAGCAATGGATAAACTGAATTATTGGACTTCGTCCAACATTAATGAGGCTCTTTCCAAATTAATGAAAGTATCAGCCATTGCAAAATCTCTTCGACTGCTACTTTTTAATAATTAGGAAATCATCTTCTATAAGGTTGGCACTGCAGGTATTCCAATAGAGGAGAATTAATAAAAAAAATAGAGAATTCAAATATACTAATCAGAATGGTATTCTATCATTAATGAAGTTCACCTACCACCAACAGCTAGAATTCAAGGCTATTATAAATGTAGCATTGGTGGATCAAGTAGAAGAGGGAAGAACAATTGAGAAAAATGTTCAATCCCTTCTTGAGAGCAATTACTGAGCTGAGCCAAAAATCTTCTACATCTTTCAAGAAGCAGGGAGCACTCCATTCAAAACTTCCTTAACTTTCTTTGAAGACTCCCAACCATCTTTCAGGAAGATCATTTACTTCTACATTTAATCTTTAGAATTCTTCCATTGTGCTTATTGTGAAGTATTTATATAGGTGCTTTAACTTTCAATATTCATTCATTGTAATATTCCTTGAGCTGGTGGTTAAGGCCAAACTCAAGAAGAGATGTGATTGTTTGGGTATAGACAAGAGCTATTTATTTACGCCCCCTAGAGTTGAAATTTAGAAAAATGTTAAGATCACTGTGTTTATGCCCCCTAGGGCTGGAACCCAAAAGAATGCTGGAAGCATTATAGTCACACACCCTAGAGCTGAAATCTAAAAGAGTGCAGGGTACACTGATTGTATTTCTGCTATTAGAGATAATAGTACCCAAGACATTAAGAGGAGAGTGTTCTTTGAAGAGTGAAATAGAGTGTTAACTTAAACTACTATAAAAGTTCTTATGTTTTATTTACTTATGCATTTATTAAGTGATTGGATTAGTTGCTTATAATGCCCGAGGCATTAAAATGTGGAAAATGTGGTGAAATTTTTTGAATTTCTAATATAAAAATATATATATATTTATTAAATTATATGAAATATTTATGTTGACATATGGATCATGATGAGGACAGCCCAAGTATATTAATAGATGAAAATAAAGGAAAGATTGAGAAAAACCAAAAATTTTATAAGTGTATTTTAAGAAAATACTAAATTTGAAAAATGAGTCATTTGTCTTTAATGTTTGATATAGACAATGGATGAATTATAATAAGCGTTAAATATAAAAGTTATATATCTTGATTCTTCATAACAAGTCAAGAATCACATTATTTAGATATAAAATAAAAAAGCTATGATTAATACACTGAAACTGCTCCAGATGCTAAAAATGCTGAAAAATAATATTATGGGCCACTTTAATTAATTTTTTTGATATATTTTTCGGATGATTTAGCAACATTGTAAAGGTAAAATTTGTATCTCTTGAATTTATCTTTCCAAACCCTCAAAAATCATGTCATTTGGATATCATATGAAAAATATATGCTTAAATTACTGAGGCTATGTCTGGTGGATACTTAAGGACGAGATTAAAGTGTATAAAATTAAAATTTTGTGTACTAGTTATGTAAAATAGTCTTTAAATTTTGTATTGAAGATCCTTTGAGATAAATATGTGTATGATATGGAAATTTGCAAATGATTTATTAATTTTTATGTGACACTAGAGGTTTAACTATCAAATGAGTGAGTAATGGTCTATAAATTGAGCACGGCTTGAATTATGATTGAATGACATTATTCCTATTTATTAGGAGAAAATTAGTTACATAATCAATGTACAAATGTGAGGGAATTATAATTTTAAACTAAATTTGATGTTTAAAGGAAATTAATTAATGAAATTATGGGTAAATTGAATTGTATGTATATGATAAGGACTTGCATTGGTGAAGCACCAAATGGGGAGCACCCTTAAGTGCTCCACCCTCTCCATTTTACACCCAATTTCATCTCCCACACACCTCATCACTTCTAGCAGCCCACATGTCCCAAAATTTTTATCGATCTTGCTAAGATAAGACTTCATTTATGTATGTAATCATTTCTTACATATTGTACTCAAATCTCCCTTGTTTGGATGCAGAAAGGGGTTAGGAAAAACCTATTTTTTTTCCTTAACAAGCTATTATGCATGCAAGAGCTTGAGGATTTGGCAATTTATTTTAATTTTGTGGTGGAGATGACATGTAAACCCTGTGGTAAGGGCTCTCTTAAAAAGATTTTCATTCTCTACTTTGCTAGGGTTTACCATGCATTTTGTGGGCTGGTTTTGTGGATTTTGGGGCAAGATTTTATTGAATCTCCATGGGACATACAAGGTTTAATTAGTTTATGAAGTAATTAGGTTTGTTAATAAGCTATTTTAAAGATGAATGATGCTAAACATAGATTGAACCTTGTTGGGACGCATAACCAAGTATGGAATATTACTAAAATTTAGTGTGTACATGAACTATTTGTTAAAATGCCTCTATGAGAAGCTATTTTAGGTGTAAATGTGTTTATGATAGCAAGTTAGAAGTACATAGAGTTTAATTAGTGTTCATTAGATGTTAATTATATTAGTTTTGGGGTTGTATTTAATGGGTATGCATGAAGCTTAGAACATGTTGCTGAAATCTTTGATTAAATGCATGCACTTCACATATTTGGGAATATGCTTCAATGTAAAGCAGAGTATAATTGAAATGTTTCATTACAACCCTAATTGGCTTCTAATTTGGCATTAAAAATAAAGTAGACATTAAAAGAATGATTAAGGAATGGTTAGAAAGAAATCAAAATGAGACATATGGAACCCTAACTTGAAACGGATGGTGATTCCCATTAAACTAAATGTTTAGAACATATAATTATATACAGGGGATAAAAAAATAATAAACCTTAATGAGAGGATTAGGGGGGTTTCACCTATTTTATTATTTGAGTAGATTTTTTATTTAAAATATATGTAAGTTGAATTATGGTGCATTTGAAATGTGTGGG
Organism: Pouteria campechiana; assembly: GCA_036873735.1. Lineage (NCBI taxonomy): Eukaryota > Viridiplantae > Streptophyta > Magnoliopsida > Ericales > Sapotaceae > Pouteria > Pouteria campechiana. The sequence goes on from JAYJMB010009440.1 coordinate 10,460, forward strand.
ATTATCTGAGCATAGATGGGAAGTTAAGGAAACCGATGAGGATTTAGAAAGATGGATGGAGCTGATTGTCTAAGGTAAGTAGGTGTACCTTGTATAATTACATGATTGGTTGAATGAATGGGGATAATGCATATCCCATTGTTTTGTAATAGGCATGTATGTTTTGGATGTAATGAATGTTAAGCAATAATGAGATTTGTAATGATCCCAATTTATGTGAGTTATGTAACTATGTTATGTCATGTTTAACGTGTGGATTGGTGGTATGGAAGATATCTCGTACTTATACTTATTGTGATTATTCTTGTGTAAGGATGTCTGATGAAAGGGATTGTTGTATCCCAATGTGATTATGCTTTCAATCAATATAAGTTGAGGTGTTGATATAATATATTGTTGATGTGATTGTTCTAAATTATGGATTCCAATCTTGTATTCAATTGTTATTTATTGGAATGTAGTCATGCCTTGATGGCATGGATTATTATATATACGATGGCTTGCAATTATGGATGGATTTTGGGATGCATGATGGATCCCTGGTTTGTTAATTATTTTTCAATTTCACGCCTACTTACTGAGTTGGTCTGGACTCATGCCTTCTTATTCTATTTTTTTAGTTAACAGGTCAAGACCAACAAAAAGACAAGGGTAGTATGGAAGCATAGCAGTTGAATGTATGCTTTTAAAATGATATTAAATTTGAGAATTTCCATCTTATGTACATGGGTGATTGTAATTAATTTATATCTAATGTTGTATATCATGTATTAAAGATTCAATGATGTATGGTTGAAATTTATGGGCATGTCAGTGTAATAATGGAGTATGATGTGGATGATATATAGGGATAGATGTGTATGGTGGAGAAGTGAATGTATTGCCATCATGATGCAGTCGCGGTCCTTGGGGGGAGCCTGTGGAGTTAGGAGAGTTATGAAGGTGAATTATAAAGTATTTTATTTCTTGTTTATGTATTTTAATTGAGAAAATATTTTATCACATATGTTGAATGCTTGTACCTTAGGTGGATAGACCCATTTTTAAGGGAGACTCTATTTGATTCGAAGAAGAAATTAGGTAAAGTAGAAAATGGTATCAAAGAAACCCCACCTTGAAAGTGGGAAAATTTTTGTGTAATTATAGCGGATTTACAGTGTAAAAGAGAGTAACGGCCTTGGGTGGGTGGAGCGTTACATTGCTAGAGGGACATTTAATCATGAAGGAGTTTAGCAAAATTTTAAGTACCCAATTCACCCCTCCCCCTCTTGGGTATTTGCCTAAGTTTTGGGACTCAAAACTGCAATGGAGTGAAGTTATGGAACTTTATAGATCTTTGAAGGAGTTTGTCTAGCATAGATATTAAATAATGCACTTCTTAGGAGACAACCAAAGTTTTTCTGAACTTTCCTTGTTTTCTTAGCAATTAGATTAGTTTTTTTGTTTGTTTTCTTTCCTGTTAGGATAGATTTATTTTAATTTCTGGTATACTATGTGTTTCACAGAAGGAGAAGTCTGATTTCGTTTAGCACATAGAAGTTTCAGAGGATTGCAAATGTTGTTCTAAGTGTTAAAACTGCTAGTAATTTTTGGATGTTTCCAAATCAATTGCAAAAAATGAGAAAGAGAATGCACTTCATTTAGGGAAGCCCTTGAACTTAAAGCTCTTTCACATTAAGCAAAATGTTTGGTTTAAGTTGGAGAATTTGTGGATCTACATTTAGAATTTAGATTTGCATTCAGTTCAATTCAATTTTTGAAAATTTTAATTTTTTTTCAAATTTAGGTGTATATTTTTAATGAGCTACACTTTCTAATAACTTAGCCAAGGAAATCCTAGATCAACTGTACTATAATGCTGAAATTGAATAGGATGGATTCTCTCTTAATGATTAATAACATAGGCTGAGTTTTTTATTATCACTGCACATGATTTAGAACGAAAGATAGATGTTACCTTGTGATTCAATAGTTCTTTTGATAAGTATTTCTTTTTCATAATTAATGAAAATTGTTGAGCACATTATGTTATGATCATGCAAAGTGTATATGGATTAGTTAATGATATTGTGAATTATTTTGGTTGACACAAGCATGCTAGAACTTGTTTGATTATCCCTCAAGGTAAAATCTTAGATAACATGTTTACTTGAAAGTGATTTAGGCATTCTTTGATTAGTTTGAGCCTTTCAAGCTAACCCACTACATTTACTGCCACTAGTGTCCCCTAAGGACCTTAATGAAAGAATGGCATATGCAATGCATGTGAAAGATCACCATTCAATTTTCTTTCTTTAGCCATATTATCCAAACCTTGCAGCCTGAAAAACCATGATAGACCTTTTAAGAGATATTTATAAATGGTTACCGAGAGGTATATGAGTACCTTTGGGGGTCATTAAAAAGAAAAATGGCAAAATGAAAGAGGGGATAAAAGGAAAGGAATCAGTAAGGATTTATCCTACAATTTGGGGGGATCACATCCCCATGAACTCAAACAAAAATAAGTTAGGAAATGTCATAGTAATACAGCCCATAGTTGGGGGGATCACATCGTAATGAATGTAAAAGAACAATAATTTTTGGGGTGTGATAGTAATATAGCCCATAAAATAGATAGAACCCCAAACTAAAAGTTAAGAGTGAACGTTCATGTGCAGTTTATTTAGGATCTCTTACTTTGTAAATCCTTATTACTTTTCTTTTGTTAGCTAAACCCAAGGCCTTATTATAAGCTTAACAAAGATCTATTGATCCAAGTGAAGAGATTTATCTACACTAGCGGAGAGGGATCATGAAAAGCAAACTTATTGGGTGTTTTGTGAAGATTATTAGAATCACTAGTTTGAACATTGTTGACTGAAAAGCTTACATGCAACTGTAGATTAACACAACACACACATATACTTTCACTTCATGAAAGAATTGATGTAGCATGATTTTCATGAGATTACTTGGCAAGTATCTTGAATGATTTAGGAGTTATGTGCACATGTGTAATCTGTTTGGCATATTACAGATTGATTGAAAAAAATTTCCTTAATGTTTCATGAGTTCAAATTGTTAATTTGTTCAAGGACAATCAAAAGCTAAGTTTGGGCATATTTGAAGAGCTCATAATATACCCTATTTAATGCCTAAATCACATATGTTTTGGATCCTCTTTTAATGTAAATAAAGTGGTTTATAAGCACTTTTCAATAAATCTGCATCTGAATTGGTTATTACTTAATAAGTGAATTTTATGTTGATTTATTATTTTTATTTATAGATAAAAGTTAAAGAAGAAAGGTTCAAGAACTTGAGCACTATGGAAAATCATTTAGGTGCTACTTTGGTATTTGAAGTAGCGTTGGGTACTTGGCAAAAGTTTGCATTTGTTAGAAGTTTTAGAAGAGTTTTCCATCGTCAAAAGTTCTGAAGAGATTATAACATGGTTATGGCATACAAATCAAATGCCATGACATTAGAATGAAGAAGGAAGGAGAATTTGGGATCTAATGTGGAGAAATTCAGATCTTTTGAAGCCATTTTGGGTATAGATGGTGATGATTCAGCTCAATTGTTCAACATAATGTCAGAAGTTCTGAAGCATGAAGTATCAAACTCAAAGGTGAAGTGAATTTCTGAGTAGTGAAAATATAATGTTAGAACCTCTAAAGATAAAATGTTAGAAGTTATGAAGCAGTGAAGTGTTAATGTTAAAACTTCTAACCAAGTGAAGTGAATCTCCTAAGCAGTAAAGCAAATTTCTGAGCAATTTCATTGAACGTCAGAACTTCTGAAGAAATGAAGAATAAATTTCAGAATTTTGGAACCATCAAAATATTTGGAGGAGTTTTCTATCGTCATAAGTTTTGAAGAGAATTCTGACATGGTTGAAAAGGGCAAAACTCAGAATTTCTGAAGTAAGTTAACTGTCAAAAGTTAGAAGTTCTAAAGAGATTCTGATCTAATTAAAATTTTTGAACTCAGAATTTCTAAAGTAGCTTACCCTTCAGAAGTACATTAGAATCTCCAAAGGGGTTCTGATATTAGGAATTGGTTATGAATGGAGTTCAGAAATGGTGACTTCTGAGGCCTGTAGAAGTTGACAGCATTTCTGAAGAGGTAGTTCTGAGGTTCTAATTGGGTTCTAAATCATATAAGAAATGCAACAAAAGTGGTTTCTAAAGTTCTGAGTAATGAGGTTCTAAAGCTCATAGAAGAGATTCTGAGTAGTTTCTAAAGTCCTCAGAAGTGCAATAGAAGTTTTTGAAGAGTTGCTATATAGGTTCCAAGTAGTTTCTAAAGTTCTCAGAAGTGCAACTGAGGCTCACAAAAATAGTGTCTGACGTTCATAGAAGTGCAATAAACATGGTTCTAAGGCTAGAAAAAGAGGTTCTTTAAAGTTCTCAGAAGTGTAATAGGAATTTCTGAAGAAGTGCTAAATGGGTTCTAAAGTTCTCAAAAGTGCAAAAAAGCTTTTTGAAGACATGTTGAATATGTTCTAAATAACATCAGAAGAAGTTCTAAGTAGTTTTTGACATTCACAGAAGTGCGACATGAAGTGTTTATAAGGTTCTAAGAAGTGCAATAGTTCTCAGAGTGGTTTCTGACATTCTTAGAAATGCAAATAGAATTTCAAAAGGAGTTAAAATAACTTCATGAGTGTAATAGGAGTTCTCAAAATTGCAAACAAAATTTCTGAAGGACATTCAAGATAATCTCAGAAGTGTGATAGAGTGATAGTATTTTGAAGGTGTTCAAATGCTTGATCTTCAGAAAATTTGAAATAGTGAAATTTTGAAGTTTAACATTTCTGAAGCAACTTAACAAGAAAGAAAATTTATAAATATTAGAAGGATTTTTCAGCAACAATTTTCAGAAGTAAATTTGAAAGATTTCAAAGTGTTTTAGAAGGACAAAATCGTAAATAGAAATTGGAAGTTCAAGTTAAGCACGCAAGTTAAGTTATTATTGGAAGTTGATTTTTAGGAGCATGTGTTGCAAACCACTATGTGTAGCAACTCAGTTATTTTAAGAACTTCTATTTTGTATGTACTACAATACTTTGGAAGTTATATTTTCATGGGAAAATACGTGTTATCATTGGAAGAGGATCTCTATTTATAGTAGAAAAGTTATATTAAAACCCTGCTGCTTCCATTATTTAAAGGCATCGAGGAACTGAAGTTTGGGGAGAGTGTATGTGAGAAGTTCTCCAAGGAAGCAAGAGAGATTTCGAATTCTACAATCATGCATGTTTCAGAGAGTTTTCTTTTTCTTTTTAGCATGAGCTAAATTTCTTTTTCTAAGGTAATGATATATCCCTCCTTGATATTCATTATTAACTAGGATTGTTGGTTTATCAATTCAATTTTATCTTGTTTCATTCATTGCTTTTAATGTAGTCATCTGGTTTGTTTAATTGCTTGATCATCAATTTTATGAATTAGATTAATTATCTGAGCATGGTTAAGATACACACAATATGCTAAACCATGAGCTTTCTTAAATGAAAGGATAGATGGTTAAGGTACACACATTATGCTAAACTAATATGTTTAGTTCATTAAAGTTCTTTAGCCTTAATGGATTTTCACCTCAATTATGCTACACATTATAGTTAATTGGAATGAGTGAAAATACTTGATTTAAACTTGCACACCTAACAATAATAATCATATATTAGTGAGAACAAACCCAAGATAATGAATTGACACTAACATACCAACAACATAGGACATTATTAAGTGGTGAAATCAGATCTCTAGACTATTGCAAGCTATGAAATCTCATCAACTTATCAACTATTTTTGTTCTCATGTTGAATCTTGCACTTTTATTTGTTTAGCATCACTCCATCTCTTGATTTAGAATAGTTTAGTAACTAGATATAATTGAATCAGTTTGACAATTCCCTGTAGGATCGACCCTTGCTAAGCACACTATACTTCTATACACTCATGCACTTGTAAGGAATATAATTTGACCATCAAACTCTTATAACCTAGTTTTACCGAGCTCACCGGAAACTTCCCATTTGAGGCAAATCATCGCCCTTTGGTCCCAAGCTTGCAATTTAGGTTACTCTGGTAGTTTAGGAAGAGTGAAAATTGGGCCTCACTTCCTCTCCTCTATATGCTGGTCCCCTTTAATATTTCTTATGGTCTGTAGTTAAGGATTTCTCTTAGGTTTTAAACTGTGTTTGTCATATAATTATGTTGAGTTCAACATTCACGATGCCCCTACTTTTAGATCATCCCTAATGCTCTATCCAGTGGATTCATGATGATTATTAAGTCCCACATGGGTTCTCCATGCTTAGCATCTTCTCAATCTGATGGTTCTAAGAGCTTATTCATTGAGGACTGACTAGTCTATGTGAGAAGATTCCATGGCAAAATGTTGTTGGATTGATAGGCTAGCTTCTTTCTGCTGCTAGAGTTAACCCACCCCCATTGCTATTATGCTATTGCCATCTATTTCCACTTGCTATTATTCTCCTTTGCTCACTACTACTCTTTTTCTATTTTTATTACTGGTCTATAGTCGAGGATTGCACTTAGCTTCTAAGTTGCATCCACCTTTGAATCATGTTGACTCCAATGTCCACGATGCTCCCACTTTTAGATCATCATGGTGTTATCTGATGGAGTCATACTGACCCCCGTCCACATCAGTTCTCCATGCTTAGCATTGCTCGATCAGGGGATCATCATTTGGGGACTGTCAAGTTTGTTTATAAGGATTCCATGGTGGAATGTTGTTGTATAGGTAAGTTAGGCTCCTTTCTATCCCCATGGTATTGTAGCTATTATTTTCTTTTTTTTAGGCTATAGTTGAGGATTGTGCTTAGCTTCTAAGCTATGTTCACCTTAAAGTCATTCTGATTTTGATGTTTGTAATGTGTTAGTACCTGTGTTAGGCTTAACCCAAGAAGAGAGGGGTGAATTAGGTTGATAAGAATTTTTTACTTGACACCAGTATTTTTAAATTCCCTTGTTTCAAAAGAATTTCTATGAGAATGGAAGAATCAAGCAATTTAATCAATGACAAAAGTAGGCATGATATCTAATGGTTTGAGATAACTTCTTTACTCCACTCTTCCAAGCACACACCCTTATGTGTTGGGTTCCACTAGTCAATCACTAATACAATCTAGTGCCACTACACTCTTTTAGATTCCAAGTCTAAAGAGTGTGATTACTTAGTGCTAAAGCACTTTTGTAGATTCTAGCTCTAGGGGTGTAATTACTTAGTACCAATGTACTTTTCTAGATTCCAACTCTAGGGGCATAAATACAACACAACAAGATGATTATGAGACAAAGCTCCAACAATTCAACTTATTTTTCTTGGACTTGGTATCCAATACCAACTCAAGGCAATCAAATGAACAAGAGTAATAAGAGTAAGCATTATACTTTTTATAGTGTCTCTTTGGAATGCAGAGGAAGCTTTTAAGACTCTTGAAAGCATACTTTAGTGTGATGAAGTCTTCCCTTCTTATTAGTGAGACCCTTGAATGCTAAATTTATGAAGATTAAGGTTTTTGTTGGTCTCAATCTAAGGTAGCTCAAAAGGGGGGTTGAATTGAGCTTTTAAATTTTTGGCTAGTTATAAAATCAAAGTGTTGAAAATAAAGATAGATCAATCACACAGCACAAAGTGCACAAGTACTTTTATGGTGGTTCAACCCAACACAGTACCTACTCTACTCCCTTGGTCAACCTTTTTTGCTGCACTCAGGTTTCACTAAACACTTGTTAGTTTTGCAACCTCACCAACAACTTACACACTTTAGTTTTCAAATCTAACTAATAAACTTATACAACTTGGTTTTCAAAGGTCACCAACAAAATTTTATAAGATTAGCAAGCCCCTTACTTGCTGTCCCAATCAATAGAGGATGTACAATAAGAAATGCCTCTTACACAAGCTAAGTTTGTACATAATTAAATGCAGTAGAAATAAATATATTGCAATAAATATAGAGTAAGAGACTCCCTTAAGATTTTGTGAAGAATGTTCTTTGAATACAGATTGGCCTTTTTGTGCCATGAAGTTTGAAGAAAACTTTAATATCTGAGAGTAAGTGCTCTTTGTAGGCTTCTCAAATTCTCTAACTTGTGTCTCTTCTTAGAACGGCCTTTTTTTACTCCTTTAAAAATGGATTCAAATTATGCCCTTTGGAGAAGATGACATTCTTTAAATGCAAGTGATTCGACAGGATTTTCTACCCATTGAAGCTTTCTCAAGGGTTTTCATTTCTAAAGTTTATTCAGCCATGTCCGAGTTCAATTTTCATGTCTGAAATTAAGTTCTCGGACTTGCTTAAGTCATTCAGCTTGAAATAGGTTGTGCTTGGTCATGTTCGAAAATGATCGTCATGTTTGGGATTAAATAGTCATGTCCAAAGTTAATATTTCAGACTTAGACTGGTGCTTAGCTTGCAACAGACTTCATTCTCCTATGTTCGAAAATGAATCGCCATGTCTAAAGTGGAATAGCTAGTCCGCAGTTAAATTTTTAGACTTGGAATAGTGCTAGTTGCACTTGGTCGCATGGTTGATTTCTGGTTATATCCAAAAATGAGTTAGCTATGTCCAAAGTTATTATTTTAGACATGCCTCTTCAGCAATAATGATGTCCAAAATTTAGCACTTGAAATTTTTGGACTAGGACTTCTGGACACACTTGGTTTCTTTCTTCTGTCTTCAACAATGTTTGAGTCTAGGTTCTATGTCCAAAAAATGGTTTTGCACTTCCAACGTCTTGGCTTCTTGCTCAGCAATGTCCGAATTGATTCCACATCTGAGATTGGGCACGCAGTGTCCGAACTTGCTTCTTCAATGTCTAACTCTTTACTTGAGTTTGAAACTTACATTGTTTTCTCCATTTTAAAGCCTTGTTTCTATCTGAGCTTGGGCACTTGTCTAAATTAATTTGGCAGTGCTTTGAGACATATTAGGAAGTTGTTAAACACACTATTCTTCAATGTTTCAGTGTCATTCTTTCTCGTTAGAGCATTTACGTTTTCTTCCTTATAAGCCAATGGATCTTGTCTCTAATATAGTCTTATATGTGTTGTCCACTTATGTTATTTTCCTGATACATTGTTTGTTTCTACACACTTGGGGAATAATGATCAGTAACATAAACTTTCAATCATGTGCTTTTGCTCATCATCAAAATCAAGCCTAGTAAAGAGGTTTGGTTCAATAGTTCAAGGCTTGGGTTACTTGGAAATATGAAAGTAATGACTCACTAAATGGTTAGAACTTCTTATTCAACCTTTCTTCATTACTCCTTTTATAAATTTTCTTGAAATCTAGCTATTTTAAGTGGTTGTGGGTGTATTTAATGCATTAGAATGTTGGAAATTCTTATTATTACAGTTGTTAGGTGCATTATAGTCAGTTGCAATATTCGGCTACCAATCGTAGGTGGTTGGCCAGGCAGCTTACATTTGATTGCAGTCCTTCTTCCTTGAAAATCCTTCAAGTCATCTTACTGGGATGTGGCAAGTGAATCTCAATCAGCTAGGGTAATCAATTGAGCTCCTCAAATTGTTGCACAAGCGGCTTGGATGGGACTACAATAATTCCTGTCTTTTTAGTTCAATGCTCCTAGGTGATAGGCGAAGGCACCTTGCATTCAGATGCACCTATGTGTTGTGCATTGGTAGGTTGATGGAACTTCCCAAGCAATTGCTAGGTTACTGGGTCTAATTGGCTATGATACCATAGGCGATATTGGCAGGCAACCACCATTTGGTTGCTAGGGTCCAATGACAAGGTATCTTGCTGGAACCCTACAAGAGAATCCTACAGGCTTCATATGATAATCTTAATTTTGATGGCTTCATCCATTAATTCATGTAAATATGTTTTCAAAATAATTTCTTTTAAAAATATATAAAGGCATTAAGAAACCTTTTTAGAAAACTCTGAAGCACATTTTATCAAACAAAGGAAACTTATCAACCTCTGTAAAGGTCATTGAAGCTACAAACCTCTCAAATATAACTTTTGCATACTACAAGAAAATCAAACTCAAGAGGAAACTTACAGACCTCATTAGAGGTCACTAAAACTATAGAACTTTGCAATTTTGTTAATCATCAAAATATGATAGTCTTAGTTTAATTGCAAGTTGGAACATTATACTCCCCCTCTTTTTGATGATTGACAAAACTCAATGGTGTATCAAATTCGTTTTTCTCATTACATCATATTGCACTTACATAAGTCAAGTATTATATTAAAAATGCACCGGATACCATGCATATACTGTTTGAAACTTCTAACATATCTCAAATTCATGACACAAATATATAACAATCCACCAATACATGAAATTCAAATTACATGAAATATACAAAATTCAAAACCATAAACATCACAATCATATATTGTAACGCCCCACGCTAGGGCCTATGCATTTTCACATTACCTTGTAATTTCTCTATTATTAAGGGAAATATTCTACCTAAAATTCGGCAGAGTCTCCCCTGAAATATCAAGATCTATACTTATGCATACATTAATATATAAAATTAAAATTTTTAATGGCTATAAAGAAATGCTAACCTTTATAAAACATACACTCATAATTGCCCATTCAACCACAATTGCATGCCTAAGATTGGAACCGATCATGATAGCAATCTATCTTCCTAGAATAATAAAATTCCAATCACAATAATATCATTAGTTCACTATGACATGTCATATAATTGATTATACATTATATGAAATCTTTTGAATATAATTATACTATTACATAACCAAATTACATTTACAAATCATTATACCATAAGAAAAATGTCTTCAGATCTTGCCTTTCAATCCCAACCACAATTGGGGTTCTTGACCTAACCTACCAGCTAAAAATTAAAATAAGGGTGAGTCTAAACAGACTCTGTAAGTAGACTGCATAACAAAATAATAATCTATAACATAGATTCATCAGGCATCCCTAATTACATTCATACAAATAGCATTCCATTAGACATAGATCAAGCTTATGCCATCCAGGCATAATCATCGCATACCATCTCAACATCTTATGTCAAATTTCATCATGTAGTAAGAGAATACATAATCAAATCTACATCTCACATAAGCTTATCAAATTACATGTTTGAGGATACTCACTTATCCCTCACCCTCACATGTAGTCATGCATACATACACACCAATACAGCTCAAATCCACGGGTATCATTGTCCCTTTCATTGAGACATCTATACACAAGAATAATAAGAGATTACATAGCAAGATGGGTTACTCTCTATCCCTTCACATCCAGGTCCTCACACAAAGGGTTTCACCCGGCATGCACTCATACATATATAAACCACATCAAGGGATATTCATTATCCCTTATCACCTCATACATTTATAATAACCATAGAATAGCCCACTCATATAAGTTCACAACATTGGGGATCCACACAAATCCCAATACACATATATAATCACATTACAACATAATAAATCCTAGAATATTCATAATCCTAAACATTTCACGTGATTACATGTACTTCATAAACACAAGAGATTATGGGATAACTATTATTCCCATTCACTTATACATGTCACAAGCAAGACATAAGATAATCACCACCCCAACTTTCCATACATCCACATACCCACTCACCATAATAGTAAGCCATGGGATAGCTACTATTCTCATCCAATCGCATAGTCACACAAGGATAACCTACTTACCTATAAGATGTGTCATTCTATAACTTCTTAAGCTCCATATCTCCTTTCCCAATCCATGATCAAAGGTCCTACACATAACATACACAATTCTAATATCATAACATGATCATGAATGTCACCTCAATATTATACATAACATAATTCAATATCAGATCAGGTATTAATTATGCCTTCATTACACTGAGTTATTGTATTATTCATAGCCAACTACAGGCTATCATCAATTTAATCAATCCCATACAGTTCTCATTAAACCATTTCATTAGACAGCTTAAAAGTATCACCCATCTACTGGTTTCTCATCAACATGGGTCCGGGACTTCACTCCCAACTACACACCATGAATCCACAATATAATCCACATTAATTTTACTTTAATAACATACTAATCATTCTCTAATCCAATTATATCAAGCATAATTTCATTTTTACACCATTCACCATATCATTGTTCACGGCCATAGAAAATGGATAATCCTAGTTTACCATGTCTAAATCATGCCAAATACATTAAGATCATCCAATTAATAATTTTTCCTATCAATTTACATGAATTCATTGCAAATTCACCCCTAGGGTTACTATTCACATATAGGGGTTATACAAAAATCCTAGTTTTCCAAATTTAATTCATGCCTAAACATTATGCATCATGTATTAATTGATTTTCCCCATCAAATTAACATATAAATCATGTAAAATCTCTAATTTTTACTATTCACAAAATGGTTATAAACCCTAACAAGCAAAAACATTAAATTTAATGGAAAATGAAGGTACTTACCATGATTTCCAAGCTTGACATCCATTTTCCTCTCATTTCCTATTTTAAATCTTCACAAACTAACCATGGGTCACGGTCACGTCTAAGAGGGTTTTCAACCACGAAAGTACTCCTAAAACAGTGAGAAAGTGGGAGTTTGATCCACAAACTCGTGATTTTTCATAAAAATATAGAGATTTCTCAAGCTAAACCACAAGAAAAATGGACTTGGAATGGTGTGTTTTAGGGTAGAGATAAGCAAGAAATGGCAGGGGAAAATGGAGAAGAAAATGGGTTAAACCCCATTTAAAAATCATGACTTTCTTGTTTTCTGGTGCACCATTCCAGGGACAGTGCCTAACAATTTACCCATTAGACATAGTCATAGTAATCCAAGCATAACTTTCACATAAAATATCAATTAACATGATTCTTAAGGCGTTAAAAAGATAACTTCAAGGGATATAACTTTCATGTTAATCAATGTGTTCTAAATAAGTCTCCATATAAGTCAAATTTTATATAAAGTGACCTAATTCGGTAATTTTGGTACCTTTTACACATATGAAATAGTTTTGGTGCATCGATCATAGCTTCCTCATATGATATTAAGATTATGTGATTTTTGATTCATTAGAAAAATAATTTTAAGATATATAAATTTTATGTCGAACACTATTTTTAAATCATCTAATATCTAGGCCAAAAATTAGACACAAGTGACCCCTTTTCAAATTCAGCATTTTCTTAATATACATTTATGCCCTTTTTGGTTTTTCTCCATTTCTCCTTTATTTAATTTTCATTCTTTTTCACCCATTTTCACATGATTTTCACACATAAATTGTGATCACAAAAACATAATAATTCACTTGCATAATTAGAAATAACATCATATAATGATTAAAAAATATACACATTAATTTCCATCATAAATTATGCATCATGTCATAAAATTTTCCAAACTTCTCATGCATTTTAACCATAAATTTTTTCATATATTATAACACAAAAATGCACATAAATTTCCTCCAATAACCATAATTTAAATGATGTAATGATACATATAATTAGCATAATTTCATTGAATTTCCATGAATTACATACACATTGGAACTATTCCATTTCACTCCTTTTCTCACATTTTTCAATGATAATTATATATAATTTAGGGCATTAAAAATATAATAAATTCCTTACATAATTAAAGATAATATCATGAAATAAATTGAAAATATATACATTAATTTCATAGAATTTCCTACATCCTATCATGCACCATTTCATCTCAAATTCTAGTAAATTCTCAAACGCAAAACCCAAATTTCAATTTACTACATACATAAGGCTCCAATCATAGCTTTTTCAACAATAATCCTTAATTTAACACTCCTGGGTGTTACATATATATATATATATATATATATCCACATAAGCACAATTTCAGGTAAATGTACTCAAGAGTCTGTTTCTTCTTCATTAGAACTTCTATCTATAAGTTCCAAATCCATTCTAGTCATGAATGATTACTTTTGGTAATTTTTCAACCATTACAAATTACATTTTCATCCTCTAAAGTTCCTTTTGGCAATTGACATATCCAAAGGCTACATTTTCCCTTTTAAAGCATATGTTCATCATCTGAAGTATACTCTAAGGATGCTTTAAAGCTTCAACTTCCTGTCAAACATACTCTGAAGCTTTTGCTTCCTTCCAAACATACTTTGAAGCCTTTGCTTCCTTTTGAACATACTTTGAAGTTTCTGTTTCCTTCTAAACATAGTATGAAGACGCTCTTAAACATATAATGCTTTTTCTAAAACTACTTATTCTCAGTAAAACTTCCTCCTCTTTCTGAATGTTCTTTTGGGACTTCTTCTTCTTCTTTTGAAGCTTCTTTTTCCCTCTTGAATTTAGAGTTCTCCCTTTGAAATCTCCAAATGCCACTTCTGAACTTCCGAAGCTTATGTTAATCATCTGAAGCATACTCTAAAGCTTTCAAAGTTGGCTTTAAGATCTTCTGAACTTGTCTGCATCACTTCTGAAGCTTTCAAACTTAGCTTTCAGATCTTCTGAACTTGTCTGCGTCACCTCTGAAGCTTCGTCTGAGTTTAGAAATCTCAACAACATTTCATTAGCTTAATTCAAGTCATTAGCAAGTTTTATTAATCATCAAAACCAAACACCTAGGTTCAACACATCTCACTTCAAGTATATTTTTCTAGTATGTTTTCTTGGTTTTATCATTTTATTTCTGCAACAATTGGAAATTAACTTATCAGAATCTAGCTTTCTCACTCACATATTTGTACATCATCAAAACTTAGCTAATAAATTACATTCCTCATCAAAATCAAGTCATGTAAGGGGTTAGACTCAATACCTAGTAAGCTCAAAGAAACCAACTAGTGTAAAGAGTTTTCTGGTGAGCTTGAAGAAATAAAGTAGTATAAGAGTTCCTGGTGATCTTAATAAAATCAAAAGAGATGTAATTCCACATGTGAATAGTGGAACCTAAGGTGAGGGATGCCTTGAAGATTTGAGTGGATGTCAAGTGGGCTTGAATCACTATAATTCTTATGTTTTTATTGTTATGTGTGCTTATATGCTTTCACTATAATCTTTTTTCTACTCTTACACATTCGTTAAATATTTTAATTTTTTTTTGGTTTTGTGTTTTTCCATTCACCCTATTTTGGGACCGACAGGGGGTATCAACCCTGATTCAATAAGCTGGAAGTAGGGTTGGTTCAAGGGAGAGAGAAGGGAGAAAGGGGGTTTAGTTATTAGAGGTTATGATGAGTAGAGAGAAGAAGAGCTTATGGATAAAGGATGTTTGGTTGTTAGACATGGTTTAATGGATGATATTCAAGTTATTTAATTTTTACTAAATACTGCACAAGTTAGTCGTATTTAATTTATTTAATTTTTACTCTCCACAATGGACTTATATTTAATTTATTTAATTTTTACAATGGTGCGTATCTTCATATCTAATTTGTATAATCCTTTGTAAAAATTAAAAAAATTTAATTTAATTAGTTTGGATAATACAACTTTTTATAGGTATTATAGATGATATGCTTTCAAAATTTGAAGGATTTTAACTTTTTATAAAATATACCTTGTAAATTTACATAATCTTAAATTAGTCCTCTTGTTTTGGACATTTATAAAATAGACCCTTTAAGTTACCAAATATTATAAAATTGACTCTTTTAACTAATAAAACCCAACTAAGATCTATAATTAGAATTTTAAATAAAAAATATGTAATTCATAAGGTTAAATTTGTAATATTATTTCACCAAATTAGACCCTATAAGTTTTCTATTTATATATTTTAAATCTCATACATTAATCTTTGTCAAGATTCATCAATTAATGAGTTTAATTTTGCAATATCTAGTAACTTATAACAAAATAATGATTAATTTACAATATACAAAGTTACAACAAATAGCCCTACAATAGCCCACACATGTGATAGATAAGTTGTAAGAGAGTTGATGCCTTATTTAATGCAAGGCTTATTGCACTACTATTAGTGATAATATAAGCTTTGGTTTAGATATTTGAAAAATGAAAGAAGAATATTTCCTCTTTTTTTCCCATCTCTAATACAATTTAACACTTATCTTTCCTATCTTAATATTTTTTTTTTTACATTTTTGCCTTATTTCAAATCATCTATTTTTTGTATTTATTTTTATTTGGTTTATGGCCAAATTGTCTTCTTTTATTTTCCCTCAACCTCTCTCTATTAGGGGTGTAACTTGGGTAGACTAGTCATAAACTGAACCAAAACCAACCCAATTTTAAGCAGATTAAGTTTTATTTTATTTTTTTTGACCTATAGATTCGATTCAAGTAGGTTTACCTTGACTCTAGTTTGGTATTGAAAACAATGAAGGGAATATTGGCCATTAAAAACATGTATATATGCATTTAAAATATTAAAATATTAAAATTCCTTACTCTTTCATTAAGCACAAACTATTTTTTCCATATTACGTATAAAGAATACCAAGATATTATATTTGTTCACATACCAAGATATTATATTTGTTCACATAGGAGAATATATTATAAGTATCTTTAACTATTTTTTTACCTTTGGCATATGCGTTCATTTTAAAATTTATCCACTATTGCTTCTAGTCTTATCCATCAAATGAGGTATCATTTAAATATCATGGTAATTTTTATGATGCCTTTTAAAAAGTCGATCTTGCATATGTTGATGATCCATTTTATAGATAATTTATCAATAATCATTACTAATTTTATTTTTTCTTATTATTACTAACCAATTTTGATCTGAAATCAAACTGACCCCACCTTGAAAGAAATATAGTAGGGTTGACCTCAACTAACTTACAAATAGGATAAAATAAGATTTTTAAAAATAGAACTAAGGTAGAGTACGCTAAGAAAACCCAACCTACCCCACCACAGTTACACCCTGGCTGTTTGTACTCATTCAGTTTACTTCTTTTCTCGGGCCTAGATGGACTAATGCAGAAAAAAAAATCTAAAAAGAGACGTGCAATTGATGCAAGTAATGAGAGAGATGACATCGCGAACATAGTAAATAAATAAAATTGATGATCAGGAAAAAAAATAATAGTATCGTAGCAGAAAAATTGTCTTCGATTAAATTAATAGAAAAAGAAAATTGAGTAAAACAATAAAGCTGGTGAGGTTGACAAAAGAACGACAAGACAGGATTTGAATATATAAAAGAATAGAATTAACTATGGATTTAATATCGAGGGTAAAAGGGAGACAACGGCAGCATGCACCAACCCAATGCCACCGTACTTTAGGGCCTATTTGGCCGCACATTTCAAGAGCCCCAAAGCGCCTTTGTAGCTGCAAACGCACATTTAAAAGTTTTAATGTTGTTTGGTCATTACTTCTAAGCACTTTCTTAGCCCATCTTCCGTGTGACCGCGGAAGCTCAAAATTAATGCTTCTTAGCGCTTTTGCAGTGCACTTCTTTGAAACTACTTAGGGCCTGTTTGGCCTGGCGTTTTGGGAGTGTAAAAGCACTTTTTTCAGCCAAAACGCGATTTTGCAGTGTTTAGCTGAAATATAAAAACGCGCTTTTCAAACCGTAAAAGCCGGAATATGGCTTTTACACGGAAGCTCGGATTTGGAACTTTTCCCAAAAGCTCTATATGCAAATGCGCTTTCTGTAAATACTTAAAAGCTACCGCCAGGCCAAACAGGCCCTTAAATAGGGCGGCCAAACTGGCTTTTTCTGACTGCCAGCTTTGCCGTTTAAAAGCATGCCTCGTCATCATTCATCAGTCATCACCCGGCGCCAGAGTATAAAAGCATTTCACGCATAAGAAGAGGCCGTGACTTGCATGGACCCAGAGCGCGTCTCGTGTATTTAACGCCTGACACGATTTTCTGGCACCCAGTCTAGGCCAGTCACCCCACCACTCGCTCGCGCTTCTCCCGTTCAATTTTCATAGTCGAGATACGCGCGCCTCTTATGCACTTCCAAGCCCCAACCACTCCAAACATTAAGAGACATGGCATACGTGAAACTAGGATCCGTTCATCACCAAAATTAGCTACCTTTTTATATATGGATCTTAAAAATTTCTAGAATGCATGCATCGTAGCGGAAAACGGCAGCAAATATTAACCATTTAACGGTCCAAAATAGTTTTTTTCTAGAAATTATCTTGTTCTTCTCGATGTAATATTTTAGAGAAGATATTTGACATGTGATCAACGGATGTGACTTTGAGGACATCTTTTAAGTTCTAAGCTCCAGGATGAGAGACTAAGCAGTACTTGTGCAGTTCTCTCGTCTTTAGTTTGGCTGGCGTTAGAATCCGACAGCCCCCCATCGATTGGAAATTTTGCTGCGCGAGGAGATGGGCCTTGATTTTGTCTTTACCCGAGGCGTCCCTGTCCCTCTCCGAAGAAGACACCGTACGCCCGGCGCGGATATGTCGGATGGCCAAAAGTGTTTAACTTTACATATGAAAAATTCTCCCCAAAATTTAAATTTTGCATCAATTTGGTTTGTTTCTTTAATTTGTATTTCATCATTTTCAAGAAAATTTCAGTTTTAAGGTATGATTTAACAAATGCCTGTTATACTAATAATTATTATTATATATATTTAATCATTATCTTCTATTTAATTTAACTTCTAGCCACGCATCATTTTTTACATTTCTTTTTTATTTTTATCTTTTCATTTTCTTTGTCCATCCAATTTGATTAGCTGAAAAAGGATATATTTTCAAATGCACAGTACGGAGAATTTATTGGAGAGAAAAATAAATTAGTATGATAAGCAAAGTATAGTTTGATGTGTATTTAAAAAAGTTGATAAATTATGGAAAAGAGATAGAAAAGAGATAAGTTGAATGATTGAAAAATGAATAATATATATTGACAAAATGATTAAACAGATATAAATGATGATTTAAAAACAGAGATAATAGTTAACAAAATTAGATGTTGGATATAATGAGTATTATTTTGCTTGGATAGAATATGAAGTGTAGTGTAACAGAGGTTGTCACCTATGGACTACAATGCCTACCTTATGTGTGTGGTGAGCTAAGCAAACATCGTTGTGGAATGGGGAGTTATAATGTAAGCGATACTGAATATAATGTAAATAAATACATGGACGTTGTGATGAAAAGATTGTAAGGGAAAAATATAATTTATAATGATAGTTCAAGATAGACGAATTTTGCATTAAGTAGGAAGAAAAGAATACTTGAAAAAGGTTTTGAAAGCCCCTGAGTAAACATTGATTTGCAACACGGATTAGAATGGCGTAGAAAGAAATTCTAGAAAATTTTCACTCTTAGAAAGTTGCCTTACTCATGCCTTCCAAAGGTTATTTTGACATATACCTTTTGTAATAATTCTGTTTTGTTATGACAACGACATCATTTCCTTTTCTTTCCTTTTTATCCATCCAATCAACACTCGATAACCACCGAGAAAAAAAAAATTATTCATGACTTGGCTAAATTCATTTAATTTAATCTAAAATGAAAATTTGACAGTTGATAGCTCTTGATCATGCAACATTGGAAGTAATTTATTACTTTTTTATTCAATTGGCTCTCTTAATATATAATTTTAGCGGTGATGAAATCTCATGAAATAAATATAACCATGCATTCTAATGTGAAAAACAGTGATTCCCACCCCCCATTAGGTTGGCAAATTGCCGCGGGCGCCGGGGGGGGGGGGGTGGGGGGCGGTGCGGCGGGAAGGGAAAAATTGCATCCGAAAGTTGCAACCTGCATGGAAAAAGAAACAACACTCCATAGTCCAAATCATTGATTAATTACTCCTAATTGTTTCAGTCAACACCACCTATTCGCAGGCGTTTAAGAAATAGCTTTTACTTTTCATTCCCTTTTTTCCATATAAATAGACGTGAAAGGGTGTAGTGTAGAGAGAGGGTATTGACATCATTGTAATAGATTTTTTAATGAAAAGGTTGGAAAAAAAATTAAAAATCATGAGAAAAGTATGACCGCTGAAATAGGTAAAATGTTAAGTCAATTTTAAAATTTTAAAATGAGGTGCATTTCACGTGCGCCCTACTCTTGAATGAATACAAAGTCCAAACAGACCCTCGTCGTGGTTGAAATTGCATGAATAAAATCTGATGTTACCTTGACTAGCGACTTATTGTATATACCATGATTGCCAAGGACAAAAAATGACCGCTTTGCGGAGTGCGGTGGGACATGGATTAGAAGCACGCAGAGTCACCAGCTCTTTTATTTCCATCCCTGGTGGGAGGAGGAAGTCCTTCCTTCACAGTTCACACTGCCCATGTGTCCTTGTTTGTGGCCTCATTCGTTACGCGGCAAGTTCGAGGCTTCGTTTGAAAGATATTTTGAAAAATAAATAAATACTTATATATGTTTACAATTCTTAAAAAATTGCATGGAGCCCACGCCATAAAATTAATTCACGGTGTGATTCCATTTGAGCTTGCTTTGATAATTACATAGTAATCTTATAACTTATCTTATTATTATTTATTTAACTAAAAAACTGAATATAATCACAATGGAAGGCTCCTGTAGGTCATAAAATTAAAATTATTTGAAAATGAATATCAATATATTTAAAAAAAATTATTTGCTATGGGGAGCCATATATGTTTAATTAAACATCAAGACATTTTAAATTCTTTATTTTATATAAAATAATGATTATACGGGGTATAAGATATGTAAATAAGTTCAAGCAAATTTTAAGTTTTACTCGTTTAATACATTTTAAAAAGGTGTAGTTCACATAAAGCTCCAATTAAAATGATTTTTATGATCTTAGTTAAATAAATGATATTAAACACAATAGTTTGTTGGGTCTAACCTACCATGATACGCAGGGTGTATGGCAAAGCAAGAATCCAATGAATAAACAGATGAGATGTGTAAGTGCAGAAAATAAAATGCAATAGAAGCATACAAGCATATAGATAATAAGAGCACAATGACTTTAGTAATTCAAGCCCCCTTAGCACCTACTCCACTCTCCAAGGTTTTCCTAACCTTGAGTTCTACAAGAACCTGTGGTATCACGCCTCCTTTGATTTCCCGAGCTAATCAAGAACTCTTACACAATTAGTTTTACCAAGCTCACTAGGAACTCTCATAATGTTGGTTTTCCTTAAGTTCACCGGCAACTCTCACAATGTTGGTTTTCCTAAGCTCACCAACAACTCATACAACATAGTTTTTCTCTAAGCTCATCAGAAACTTATATACACTGGTTCCAGAGCTTACTAGTAACTTCTCCTTACAAATATAATGTATAAAGAGATTGCCTCTAATCAAGCCTAAGTGTACACAGTTTAAGCTCGAGACTAATGATAAAATATTAAATACATTACAGTGCTTGGTTCTCCTCTGAAAAGTAAAGGATAGATTTTTGAACACTTTGATTCGTTGAAGTTGTTAGAGCATCTGCACTTTCTAGAATATTGAGTTTTTAAGTTTGAATCTTGTTTAAATGCATTCAAGAGTCTTTTTCTTCTTTATTGAAACTTCTATTTATAAGTTCTAAAACCATTCTAGTCATTCTACCTTCTTTTGGTAAGTTTTAGACCGTTTAAAATTATGTCTTTAGCACTCAACGTAATCTACCTTCTAAGCGTGCTTCAAAGTCTCTAAAGTTAAATTTCAAAGCCTTTGAAGGTCCGGTTCTCGTCAATTGTCATTGTTGCATATAACTTCAAAGCTTCTGAAGTGCCTCTGAAGGTCTAACATTCCCAACCCTTACCAATGACTATAATTTCAGAATATCTAAAACCAACTTCAAATGTTCTGAAGTTCCCTTTGATAGTAGTTCTTCCCAAAGGCTATTTCTTCATCTCTAAAGCTTGAGCTTCTCATCTAAAGCACTTCTAAAGATGCTCTGAAAGCTGAACTTCCTTTCGAATCATACTCTGAATCTTCTTCTTCTTTTTTGTAAACGTACTCTGAAGCTTCTTCCTTCCTCTGAACATTCTCGAAAGCTTCTTCTTTCCCTTCTGAATTCTAAGTTCTCCATCTAAAACCTTTAGATGCCACTTCTTGAAGTTTTGTACCTCCCTCTAAAGCCTTCAAAACATTGTTGCATCGTGTCTAAAGCTTCTTCTGAATTCAAAAATCTTGTCAATATATCATTAGCTTAATTTAAGTTATTAACAAGTTTTGTTAATTATCAAACAAAACCCTTAAGTTCAACATAGTTAAATTAGAATTAGATTTCATATATTCATCAATGTAGGCCTGAATAGGGTGACACAATGAATCCACTTTTATGATGTCGACATTATAAAAGAGCTTTCCATACATATGTATGTAGAGGATACTTTTATGGCATATATACTAGCAAACTAAATTGATGATATTATTTTGTTCAGGCCCTACTTTGATAATTATATGAATTTCAATCATACCATTAATTTTATTGTTATATGTTTAATTAAGAATTCAAAGATTATCCCAATTTAAGGCTCACATTGGTCATAAAATTAAAATTAATTGAAAGTAAAGCTTAACTCATTAAAATTATTTAGTTATTAAAGGAACTTACATAATTTTAATTAAACATCCAAACCTTCTAACTTATTCATTCTTTTAAAATATTACATAAGATTTTATAATATTTTGAAGTTTAAGTGAATGGATACAAAAAAATTTTAAAGTTTACATGCATTTTTATACCTTTTTAAAAGGTATGACCTAGAAAAGACACTAATCTAAATAATTGATAGTATTTTAAATAATATATATAATGTTAAAGAGAAAAATCAAATCAAATTTTATATAATCATCAAGATAGGCCTAAATGAAATAATATAATCAATTCCCTTCAATGGTACACATAATACTAATTCAACGACTTTGTTTTAGTAACTGAAAAAAAACTCATTAGTGTTTAATGCACCTCTATTGGTCCCATCCTTAGGTAGCTTAAGAGGGGGGCTAGGGGGAAGGGGGGGGGGGGGGGGGGGG
>JAYJMB010009440.1:33469-99656 GCA_036873735.1 Pouteria campechiana
GGGATGTATTGAGCTTTTAAAATCTTGGCCAATATAAAACCAAAGTGTTATAATAATTAGAAAATGAATCAGGCAATATAGAGCATACAGATATTTTATAGAGGTTCGGCCCACAACGCAACACCTACTCCTCCCTCTAAGTCAGCCTCACTTACTATACTCAAGTTCCATTAAAACACTAGTTGGTTTTCCCATGCTTACCAATGAACTCTTACATAGGTTGATTTTCAGAAGCTTACTAACAAACTTATACATAGGTTGGTTTTCAAAGCTCATCAACAAACTTATCCCAATTGGTTTCCAAAGCTGACCAACAAACTTATAAATAGTCACCAAGCCCTTTGCTTGCTATCCCAATCAATGAAAAATATATAATAATAAATGTCTCTTATATAGGCTGAGTTTGTACATAATTAAATATAGTAGAACTTAAATATATAATAATAAATACAGAGAATTTCAGCCTCTCTTGACTTGCTACTGAGAATAAGATTTGAATGCAGATAGCTTTTTGGCGTTATGGAGTTGGAAGAAAACTTAATGTCTAGAAGTAAATGCTCTTGTTTTTCTTCTCTTTCTTTTCTCAAAGATATCTAGATTGTAACTTCTTGGAGCAGCCTTTCTTTACTCATTTTATAGCTGAATTTGAATTCTGCTCATTAGAGAAGACGGGGTTAATTTAATGCGAGCGAATTGACAAGATTTTCTATCTGTTGGAGCTTTCTCATGGGTTTTCATGTTTGAGATCTATTGAGCCATGTTTGAGTTCAGTTTTCATGTCTGAAGTAAAGTTTTTGGACTTGTATAACTCTTTTAACTTGAAACTAATTGCTTTACCCATGTCTTAAAATGAACTATCATGTCTGGGTTTGAATAGTTGTGTCTGGAATTAAAATTTTGTACTTGGACTTGTGCTTGGCTTGCAACTGACTTCTTTCTTCTATGTTTAAAAATGATTCGCCATATCTAGATTTGAATGGTCATGTTTGAAATTATTATTTCAAACTTGGATGAATCATTTAGCTTGCAACACTGTGTTCGATCATGTCTTGAAATGAATTGCCATGTTTGGAAAATCTTTGCCATGTTCAGAATTATAATTTTGGACTTGGACTAGCAAGAGTTCCCTTGTCTACATGGTTGAACTTTGGCTATGCATAGAAATGAGATGGTTGTGTCAAACTTTTAGTCTTTATGACTGGAGTTATGATTTTGGTCTTTGCTTGTGTTGACAAAGTCTGAGTCTTGGTACTTCCAATTTTTAGACTTGGAGTTCTAACGTCTTAACTCCTTATTATATCAATGTCTGATTTTGGATTGTATGTCTGAATTGATCATGCCATTTGCAACCTTCTTTCCTTTATCAATGATGTACAACCTTTTGCTTTTGCAATGTTCTAGCCTTAGCTTGGATCTAGATTATGTCCTAACCTTGGTGTTCATTTGATTGATTTTGGCAGCGTCCTTGAGTGTGTCCAAAGTATCTTTTGAGCTTAATTGATGTTAGACATATCTTTCAACTGAAAGTTTAGCCTAGAATACTTTTCTAAAGCAATCTAGATGACATGTCTTCAATTAACATTCTTCAAACTCACCGAGTTTCTTCACTTAATGGCTTTGATCTTTAGGATCTTAGTATTGTCTAGTTTCATCTAAAGTTCTTTTCAATATTTCGGTGTCATTCTTTTTCTTTTGAGCATTTATGTTTTCTTCTTTCATAGATATGATGCTATGGATCTCTATCTCTTATAAATCTACATTTTGTGCTATACATTTTGAGTGAAAGTAATTTTTTGAAATATGGTTTATATCTTTTTATTGCAATACTAGGAAACATAACTATCAGTACCTTAAAATTTCACTCATGTGCTCTTGTTCATCATCAAAACTTAACTGGTTAATTATGTTCATCATCAAAATTAAGCTTAGTAAAGAGGTTTAGTTCAACAATCTCCCCATTTTTTATGATGAAAAAATATTTAAGTGAATTATCTTTCAGGAATAAAATGAATGAACATTCATAGGAACTTAATCTAAAATGATAAACATACATATCATAACTCTCTATGATTAAGTGCATATCTAACAATATATTCTAATCTCCCCCTTAATAAATGCACTCTTATTTACTCTAGTTCTCTCTATTCACTCTAATTCTCTTTATATTTTTTTCCTTTTTTGTCATAATCAAAAAGCTAGGCCTGCAGGAGAGTAAAAAGTAGCAAAATGTTTGTCTTATAAAAGGGCAACATTCGAATATTAGACAAAATATGTTAAAGAGCCATAAAAGACATGTGATGCTTGAGTAAATAATATTCTTCATTGATGAGAGAAATGATTATACAATTTGTAAGTATATACATCAATGAACAAAAAACAATACAGAGACTTTTTCAAAGGAAATGTGCAGCAATTTATTTGTTTGGTTTGTGGTCCTACTTCTTAGATACAATCATCTTTGGTCTTTTAAAAAATATTTGAGGTCCTATTTCAGTAATGACCATGGTTGCCAATATGGATTGAGCAGTTGATGACTCAATAGGAATTGTTGTTGGAGGAATAAGAGGAGGAAGAATCTTAAGATGAGCCATATACTCTAGGATTGAGCAATTAAGGATAGTCTAGAAGTTGATTTTCTTGAAGAGCCTTGTTATTTGTAGCAATCCTGCGAAGATATTCCTCTTGGTCTAAGTAGATGGCTGGAGCTGTGATAAGATTGTGTGAAGAAGGTTTGGAAGGAGTTTGGGAAGAGGTTTGGAATGAGGTGTTGAGTCTAATCCTCCTACTTAACTTGATTTTGATGATAAATGTAATTAAGTAGTTAAGTTTTAATGATGAAAAAATATATAAGTGAAGAGTTAAGCTACTAACTATTTACTTTCCAAGTGATGCAGTGTTAATCTTTTAAAATGAATTAAGGAGAGTAATTATTAAGCTTAATGTGTATATTATCAAGCTTTCAAAAAAGAAGATAATTTAAAAACAATGCTAGATTAAAATTGTTTAGAAGTATTTTAGAAATGCAAGCTCATAAGTATTTCAGAAATGCAAGCTCAGAAGTATTTCAAAAATGCAAGCTCAGAAGTATTTCAAAAATGCTAAGAAGCAATTCAGAACATCTTAGAATTATTTCAGAGACAATGCTTAAAGTTTCAGAAATGATCAAAAGCATTTCAGAAATAATATGTGAAGCCAAGCAAAAATTCAAAAATACTCAGAAGTATTTCAGAGATGAATTAGAATTCCTTGAGACACAAGGCGTGAAGTTCAGAAGTATCAAAACTACTTAAGAATTACTTTAGAGCCAAATCAGAATTTCTTTAGAGATAAAGTGCAATCTCAGAATTAACTTCAAGGTAGTCTCACACTTTCGAGGTAGTTTAAAAGCTCTCCATAATCACCTCAGAAGTAAAACACCCTAAGAAGAATGATGTTTCTGCACTCAGGAGTTCATTTAGAAGAACTTCTTAATACACTCAAAAGTGAATCAGAAGCAACACAGAAGCAATATAGAATGATGTTTCTGCAATCAGAAGTTCATCAATAAGAACTTCTAAATATGCTAAAAAGTAAGTCAGAAGCAACTGAGAAGCAATGTAGAAGTCATTTCTGCAATCAAAAGTTCAAAAAAAATCTTAAATAATTTAGAGGAAGCTTATGCATTTAGAAACAACTCAGAAGCAATACAGAATGTTAATCGGAAGTTCATCAGAATTCAAACTTTAGAAAAGCTTTCAAGTTTTAGAGTTGTAAAAAAAGATCAATAGCAGTAATATTGAATGAATACATAAGAAGTTTCTATGCTCAAAAGATGTTCAAAGGCATCTTAAAAAAGTCAAGATTCAAGAAGCACATTAGAGGTAAAATGCACACTTTAGAAAAACCTCAAAAGCTCTTTAGAGGCAACTCAGAAAAAGCCAAGACTTAAGAAGTTCATCAAAAACAAAAATTCAATCATTCAAAAACACTTCAAAAGTTCCTCAGAAGAAAAAACATGACTGATGAATGTGTCAAAAATAAGATTTAGCCTTCAGAAGAATCTGAAATAATCAGTCATGCAAAATTCTATCATTGTCATTAGCTTAGAAGTTCAACAGAAGAACCTCAGAAGTTCTACATTAAGCGCACAATTGTAACTGACAAGTAGATAAAGCTCAGAAGTTCTAAATACTTACCATAAAAATTTTATAGTTAGATAAAAGAGGAAAATGCAATAGGCTTTAAATCTAATTTTTCAAACAATCGAAAAGCTAGTAAAAATGATCATTAAAGCTAAGATGTCTTCCACAACTTATAAAAGGAAGATTTGAACATCTGGGAAAGACAGATCTAAGAACAAGAGAGTTAAGAAAAAGTTTACTGAAACATTTACTAAATCTCTCAGATTTAACTCCACGAGATCACCTCCATTATGCAACATTCCAACAAGTATTCAAATTAAATCATTCAACAGTGCTTGAAGTCTAATCTTTATTATTCTTTACTATCATACTCATTGTATTTTTATCACTAAACTTTGTACACTCTACTTATCAAGAGGCATTCGATTCTATACACTTTTATTTATTATTTTCTCATATAATTTGTTGGTGAGCTTTGAAAACCAATGTGTATAAGTTGTTGGTAAGCTTTGAAAACCAATATGTATAAGTTGTTAGTGAGCTTTGAAAACCAACTTATAGAAGTTTGTTGGTGAGCTTGAAGACCAACAAGTGTTAGTAGAACCTGAACTTAACAAGAGAGGCTAACTTAGAGAAGTAAAGTAGGTACTAGGTCAAGGGCCAAACCACTATAAAATCATCGTCTCAGTGTGCTGTGCGATCTTGCTTATTTTATTTCAGCACTATCTTTTGAACTTGGCAAAAATTTTTAAAGACTCGATCCCTCCTCCCCCTTTTAAGCCATCATTAGCTAGGGACTAATAGGAGGTTTGGAAAGATATTTGGAAGGAGGTTTGGAAAGAGGAATTTTGGAAGATTTGGAAGCTGGAACTTTGAATCTAAAAGAAGGAGGTTTGGATGGATAAGAAGAAGGATTGGATTTAGGAGGAGGAAGTATTGATGAGGATGAAGATGTGATAGTTGGACTGGAAGAGGAGGAAAGAGCAAGAGAGGTAGAAGGTTTAGGAATGGAGGACTTAGCATAAGGATATTTAGAGGCAGAAACAACAACCGTAAGTCTTTCTTTGTAGCCTAGATGTGTGAGTTCTAAATATGGAGGAGGAAAACTTTTCAAGATTGTTAGTAGGTTTGCATCTTGAAGCTCCATATATATTCTTTTTGTAAGATAATGAAAGTTTGGATTTAAAATCTCTGTTATAGGAATGAAGTATTGTGGTGACTCTCTTTTAATTTGTACAAGAGCTAGAGGTTTAATTTCTATTGGAGGAGATGGGTTAGATGGTTCAGGAGGCTTGAACTTCACTAAGAATTCTTCTAGACATCTATTAACTTTTGGAATAGGGTTTAGGTTTTAAGCCTCTAGAAAAATGTTTTTTCATTATTGTGATATTTTGAGTAATGAATGTAGGATCATCAAAATGAGGGAAAGGAACATCCAAATGAGTGAAAGGTGCCTTTTGGGCTTCCATATTGAAAGTAATGGCTTCATTTACTGCTATTCTAGCATTTATTTCTTCCTGAGTCATTCTAAATTTCTGTTTAAATTTTCTAGGAGGTGGAATAGACACATTTGAAGAGATTTTAGATGGAACTACTGACATGACTCGAATTGGATGACCTTTAGATGAATTGGTATACATAAAAATTTCCGTGATGACAACATCTCTATATGGAGGAATGGAACATTTAGGAGTGAAGCACTTTGGAATAGTTCTAGTTTTAGAAGACAGGGTGGTGCTTGAGAGACTTGAGGAAGAGTTGGAGTGACACCCTCAGAAACTGATGTTGAAGGAATGGAGGATTGAGAAGATGCAGATGGAGGTGGAGGAGAAACTATATGAAGAGGTTGAGTGGTAGGAAGAGGAGGTGGAGAAGGAGCTTTTTGTGGAGAGGATTATGATGTAACTTTAGGTGGTATGGAGAAGTTTTATGAGTGATTGTATCGAAGGTGAGTGAAAGGATTTCTTCAAGGTGATCCTTAAAGATTTAAAGATTTTGGCTATTAGGATACTTGACTCAGAAATGGAGGGCTCTAAGTCAAAGAAGGATGAAGTGGACTTGGATGGATGAGGATGTTTCTATGGAAGAATGGTATCAATGGGAGAAGTGGAAAGTGGAGAGATGTAAGATGTGAAATGAGAAGAAGAGGGAGCATTTGAGGGATGAGCAGATTTTATAGGTGAGGCAAGTCTAGGCTCATGAGCAAGAGACGAAAGTGAGGACTAATGAGATGGGGTGTGGTGTGACTGATGATATTGAGGAGATCTCAGGGGTGAAGAGGATCTGAGATCATGGATAGGTGATGATGAAGAAGTGGATTTAACAAGTTTGGATTGAATCTTGATGGATTCAACCAATGAGGTAAGGATATCCAACTTTGACATATTGAGTCCATCTTGACATTTAGAGCTGAGATAGATACTTCAATATTTCTTATCCTGCCTTCAAAGTTTTCAAAAGTGGAGGATGAAGGTCTAACTAGAGAAGGAAAAGTTGTTACTTCTACTGTGGCTACCTGAGTTGCTGTTATCTGAGCTTCATCTCTTGTATTACTGTCCTCTCTTAGATTTAATTTTCTCTTCTTATCTCATTTATTCTTGTTGTTATACTTCTCATTTCAATAATGACTTATTCTTCTTCTTCTTCTCTCAATTCTGTAGAATCCCATTGAAGGCTTAACCTAAGAGGGGAGGGGTGAATCGGGTCTATAAAAATTCATTAATTAACCCTTATTGAACCATTTTTCTCTTTTTATGCTTGTGTATGGTGCATTGTAAGATAAGTAATAAAATAATAGTGCATAAAAGATAAAATTATTAAATAAACATACATAAACAATATAATTTTTATAGTGGTTTAAGAACCTCATCCCTATGTCCACTCTTCCAAGAGCATACTCTCTTTGTGCCTTGGATTCTACTACATCCCATATAATGAAAAGACAATAGTACACCTTGCACTTTTAGATTCCAGCTCTAGGGGCGTAACCACAGTTTTCCCGGCACTCTTCTGGATTCCAGCTCTAGGGGGCGTAACTAGTGCTCCTAATACTTTTCTAGTTTTCATGAGCTCACCAGGAAATTCACTAATTTCTAAGATCACCAGCAAATTTGATGGTTTTCGAAAGCTCACCAACAACTCAAACAATGTGGTTTTCCAGAGCTCACCACAAACTCACTGGTTTTCAGATTAATCAGAAAACTTTTACACATTTAAGCATGGGGGAAGATATAATCTGTTACAGCTCAATCAATACAATGAGATCTTCCCATAATGTAAATAAAATGGCTATAAAGATTTGCATATTAAAGCTCATAAAAGATAGATAATGATTTAAGCTCTTAACCATGGTTGAAAGGATTTGCATAAGATTAAGCTCATTTGAAAAGTATTCATTCACCACCTTCTAATAATCAAACTCATCTCCTTAAATAGATCATCATAAATTTGACCATTTTAGAGGAGTGTATTGGAATGGATGCAGGAATGAGAGCATCTTTGAATGTAGAAGATCATTATGATTTCTACCGTTGGGGTGCATGCCTTCTAATTTGTCTTGAGCTGCTGCAACACTGTTCAGAGAGGAAGATAATCTATGTCAAAAGATATTCCTTGTTTGACTTGTCATAGCTGGAAAACCTATAGTGTTGCTTATTGCTGAAAATGGTAACTGAAATAAGTCTGCACAATGAAAACACGAGTGCAGATGCAGTTATATATAAGTCACATAAATCGGTTAACTTCGAACAAGTCACAGCCTCTCTCCATGTCAGTCTACATTTGTCTGTAGAAAGTCTCGAATGATTTCTCCTTTGAATTATGTCTATCAGTCGAACTTCTATGAATGTGATTTATCTGTAATAAGTAACAGATGAATTTTGACACTACAGACGAGGTTAAACTGGTCTATAGACAAATTCAGCTTTATCTTTCCATCTACTTGATCAGACAAAGGTGTTCTTCTTTTTTTCTGCATTTGTTTGTAGTAAGTGATAAATGAATTCTGCTGGCACAGACAAAGTCAAATTGGATTGTCTCGGACAAATTCTTCTTTGCTTCATCTTGGATAAATTAGGCTGTACACTTCATCTTTAGATTTGTCTATAGTAAGTTGCAGACAAATGTATTCATGCAGTGAAGTTCACTTTGTTTGAGTGGCTACTTTATCTGTGCTTACTATGCCACTTCCTGATTTATTTGAGCAGCTTTGGCACTTCTAATTCATCTTTTGATCACGGACAAATTAGGCTTTTCACTTTGTCTTTTCGTTTGGACTAATTAGGATGAACTTGGTCGTTAAGACAAAGTTCCTTCATGTTATATGCATTTGTCCGAGCCTTTGATCCTTGAGATGAAGTTCCTCCATTTAAGCACATTTGTCCAAGTAGTTGGTCAAACAAAGTGTCTGTCCGAGTAACTGATGAAGTTCGTCTAGCTTCTTTTCCTTAGACAAATTCTCTCTTTGTTAGTCAAACAAAGTCTCTTCTTTTGGTGTCAGATTGTCCGAGCAACTTTTCTATGTCTTTCTTAATTTTCATTTATCTGAATTCTTAATGAGATTATTTCTTCTTACTTTGTCTCGGATGAACTCTGCTTGGTCAAACTAGATAGTCCAAATTTCTCAAGTGAAGTTTATGCTATAACACCTAGGGTGTTAAATTTTTGGTAACTATGTGTTAATTAATGAAAAAAATGTAATTCTTTAATGAAATGATTCAAGTATGTATGAATTCCATAAAGGTTTCATGAAATTGTGCCAATTAAAAAAAATCATATATGCATGATTTTGTGACATACATATAAGTTAATTAAGGTAAATTTTATGCAATTATGTTATTTTCATGTGGAATAAATGATGAAAAAAGAATGGGGAAAGAAAGGTTGAAAATGTGGAAAAAAAATAAGAAAATAAGGCAAGCTAGCGAACTAGCTCTGGCAATGCCAGAATGGGCACCGCGGCTTCAATGGAAGGCAGTGGCAAGGGGCGGCGGCAACAGGAGCAGTGCCGCAGCACCAATTGGCATTAAATGTGAGAAAATGACCATTTTTCTGTCATTCTGTTTCTTTGGTCCATCTCGTTTATTCTTCCCTTTCACCCTAACCCTATTTAGCTTGATTTCTTGCTATTTTAGCTAGAAAATCATCTTGCCCAGCTAGATAAACTTGTGATATTTCAGTTAAACCCAATTTTCGCTCATTTGAACCATGGAAAATGGAAGAAATATCGGATTTCCTCCAAATGGAAGGTGCAATGTGGAGCTGGGAGCTTGGTACTTCGTTTGGGGAGGACTACTATGCATGAAAGCAGAGGTAAGCTCAATTTTCCAACTGAATTCCAGATTTTTAATTTTTAGGGTTTTGAGAATAGTGGATTTTGGGGCTTAGATTGATGAATATGATTATAAATTCATAGGAGAATGAGTTAATATAGTGATTATTGTAATTTGGTATGAAAAATTTTGAGTTATGCGGAATTAGGGTTTTTGTGCATTTTGTAAATTGAGAATTTTCTAATTTTTGCTGAATTAATCATGGGTAATGGCATGATGATCATGTTTTAGAACTAGTATGGAGTGATTTGGACCAATGAAATTGAATTTATGATTATGCCCTAGTTAGGGGTTAATGAGAATTCTTGTGAATGGGCAATGTAAGCCATGAATTGATATTTAAAGCTTAATTGAGTTATTTATAAGTTGTTTAAATATTAATCATGTAAGATACCAAATCAATATATCAAGCAAGAAGGGTTCTTGTAATAATTATAGAGAAACCCTAATTTAATTAGTGTTTAGCAAATGTTTGATAATTATAGCACGAGACTGGCCATGAAAGAAATATTAATATGATGTATTGGGTACATGATTACAAATGGTTAAGTAAATGATATTGTAGCCTTATAAAGGATGATCTAAGATGGATGAAAAGGCAGAAAGCTTGAGAAATGTGGTATGGAGCTAAAGGCCTGAGGTAAGTAGGCACTCCTTGTTTATTTGAATGAATGGATAGGGATAGTGGTATCCCATATTTGTTCTAGGCATGCGTATTTTGGATGAGGGATAGTAGATATCCCATGATGTTTTAAGAATGAGGTTCATGATGTCTTCTGATTTTTGAACATTGGGGATGAGAAATATCCCTTAATTGTGTTGAGCATGAGTAGATTATTAGGGAATAGTATGATTCCCTGGTTGTGGTGAGTGTAATTTGTACGGTATGAACATGTGATTATTGGGTATTGAAAGCATCCCAAGTATGTTTGCTTAATGATTATTATTCTTGTGTATGGATATTTGAATAGCAGGAATTGTGACTATCCCGATGTTGTAAAGGAATGAGCTTGTGTATGTTGTGTGAATGGGGATAGTAAAAATCCTTTTATGTAGTATAAGTTAATATATTATAATGATAGGAATGTATGGATTATTAATTGATGGGGATAAAGATTAACTTGTGATTTGAATGTTTGAAGGTTAGATATGATAAATAAATGAATGTATAACTTGATGGAATGGGAAGCATTCCATGAATTGTATATGGTGCCCGAATAGCACAGTTATGAGGTTATGCCTGTATAGCATAGTTTTGATATATGGTGTCTATATGGCACCTAATATGGTATGATGAGCCCAGAGTGGCTAAAATGTAAGGTAATGTGAGGTGTTTGATGGATACGCTCATGGTTAGGGTGGTGTATGGTTGAAGGGCATAGAGTATGGCAGTGAATAGCGGAGGAATTGAGTCTCCTAGCCATGATAGTTGTATTCATGTTTTGGATGAGAACACATAGTTGTTGGTTTATTATTGTTTTATATTTCTGGCTACTTACTGAGTTGTCCGGTCTCATGTCTTCTTATGTTAAATTTTAAGCTGACAAGCTTTTGGGGAAGATGATAGGGTTTTATTGTTAAAATCATAGAGAAATTTATTTATTCATGTTTAATGATGTTTTGAAACTTAATTAGCCATGAGAATTCATAATTTGGGCTTTTTAGGGTTTTTGCAAATAGTGAAAATTGGAAAATTTCATGATTTAGGTGTAAATACAATGGGAAAAATATTTCATATATGGATTGTTATATTTTGGGGCTTGTTTGAGCATGAGAAGTCATGATTTAGCCTTGCTAGGGTTTATACCCAATTTGTGAATAGTGGAAATTGGGGGGAAATGCTTGATTTATGCGAAATTGCTATGGGAAAGATGATTAACTTATGGAGTATAGCATTTTTGGAATGAATCAAATTATAAACATCTAAAGATGATGTTGGTTATGAACTATAAAAAGGGGTTTCATGTATAAAGTGCTTAAGTAGCAAATTAGTGGCATTAAGAACCTAATTAACCTATTTCCAAGGTTATTTGAATGTTATTTGTGTTGTATGATGACTGCACATGGTTGGAAATGAAATTCCTTAAGACCCCTTGTTGAGATGTTATGATTTATATAGTGCCTATTAGCTATTTGATAAATGTCCCAATGAAAGGTAAACTGTGCATGAATGGTTTGATTATAACCTTAAGACTCTTATAGAAGGGAATGAAGGATTAATCATTTGGAGTATAATCTATTGATAATGAAATTGTTCCATGATGATAAAATATTCTAATGTGTTATACGTAAATTGGATCATGCCTGTGTAAGGCTATCGATATGGATGGGAAGCTAAGGAACCGATGAGGATTGATGAATTGGCACTTCACACAAGTAAGTAGGGCCCCTTTTTTGGTTGAATGCATATGGATTTGCCCATTTGTTTAAAATCGGGCTTGTATGTTTTGCTTGGGGATAGTGGATATTCTGTTTGTTGTGAACACATATATTTGGATCCCATGATAGTTAATGATTGATGTTTATATTGATTTTGTGAAGGTATAAAGGTTAAGGATAGTGAATATCCTTTGAATTGAAATTATTAGTTTTTGGTTTGTGTTGGGGTTTATGATGGGAATTGAATAAGTATCTCATATCATTATAACTTATGATACTTATTCTTGTGTATGGATGCATATTTGTTAGAGATAAAGAATATTCCATGGTTACAACAAATAGTATGTTTTGTAAGGCTTCATGTGAATGCCTAATTTGATAGGAATAGAAAGTATTTCCTAATTTTGTTTAAGAAAGATTGTTGTATATTATACGATTGTGAATAATATCATATAATTATGGTGATGAGAATTTGTTGAATGGAACGAAAAGAATTATGTATTATATTTGAATGTTAGGCATGATTGTACATATTCTGATTGCGATCGTCTCATGTTCATGAGTATTGATTATTATTTTCTAGTACTTGCCTACTTACTGAGTTGCTTAGACTCATGCATTCTTATTCTTATATTTTTAGCTAACATGCCTGGTGAAGACTTCCAACTATGTATAGGGATTAGTAACCATGTGTAGAAGACATGTTTGATGGTATGATAGAATGTTGGGATTAAAATCCCTTTGTATATTTGTGTGAGGGTAATTTGTATAATTGTATAAATTGCACATGATGTATATTGTAGTGTAATGACATGTTATATTAATAATAAAGGTATATGATATTAAGTTGGAGTATGTTTATTGCCATCATGGGTTGAAGCAAGTTCTAGGCTATGGTACGGTGGGATAGGTTAATGATTTATGATTTGAGTTATAATTATTAAAATTAACTTATTTATTTGATTAGGATATGATGAAGTGTAGGATTCTGTTGGTAAAAATGGTTGTGGACCTTTGTTGGGTGATTGACTGATTTGATTGGACATATCTTGTTATGGTTGATATGTATTTGAGAAAATAACTCTTACTATATGTGTTTTGCGGAATAAGTTCTATTATGAAATGTAGGTCAGGAACTTTGAAGGCTTCTGGATAAATTTGTGATTATGATTGATCAATATGAAGGATAATATGTTTATAATCTTTTGAATAACTTTGCTTATGAGCCTTTTGATTGAATAAATTCCTATTGAAAATGATTAATTGGCATAATTATGTATGTTGATTGATGCTGCTGATATGACTTAATTGAGTTGCTTTGTGAAACCACAAGAAATGTTATACTATGATTCGAATGATATAAAGGTTAATGCCTTAGGTATGATAGATGTTCGTATTTGTCTTTAGTGCCATAATTTAGTATGAATTTGAATTTAGCAAATTGATTGATGCATGCTTGAAGTGAGATGCAAGCTTGAATTTGAATAATTAGTTGTAAATAATTATTATGTAATTGAGAATTCGATGCATGCTCAGATTGGGAAGGTTTCATGGACTAAGGTCAATAGCACTCTTGGATTGGGATATTAGTTAGAGTACAGTCAGTATTATATTTCATAATTTCATAATTTATTTTTTAATTAAATGTGATAAAATTAAAATTTTACAAAAATTATTAGTAACTCAGTTTTTCAGCTTTCCGCATATAATTTTTAATTTTTCTTTATATATTAATTATTAATTAACATATTTTCTCATTATTCTTACATTAATATAGATATTTCATCCATTTATATAATTTTTTGATTATAAAATTCCTCAAAAATTCAATTTTATAGTATGCCATATTGTAAAAATTACCGAAACTTTACGATAGTGAAAATTTATATTTTTAAAATTTCCAGGGCCTTACACCTTCATATTTTCATTCTGTCCTTGGACTAATCCAATCTTTTAATCTTTTGTAGATTAAAAAAAGTTTTCTTCTCTTTATGCATAACTGTCTAGGGGGCAATTTTTTTGTCTTTCTTCATTTGTCTACCAAGCTGTTGAGTTGGTTCTTCATTCTTGCACCTTGTCTTGGATAGAATTTGATCAGATTAAGTATAAGTGGTCCAAATTTCTTGAACATAATTTAAGCTCTTTGATCATAGCTTCTTCTTTAACTTCTTATTTTGCATTTGTCTGTTGACATTTTCTCGTTGAGGTTGATAGACAACGCAAACTTGTTGTAGCACATCTTCGAAGCCTTGTTTATCTCCTATTATTTCTGTTCATGGAAGCATTTAAAGCAACCTTCTTTGTTGTTTGTCTCCAAACCTTCTGTTTTCTTCTTCTTCTTCTACAATTTTCATCAGTTCAGCTCCTTTGGAACATAGCAGATTGTTGTGGTAGTCTGTTGCAGACGATCATTATCCTGCACTTGAACTTTTCTGCACTTACTATGTTATTAGCTTTCATATATATAATATCAAAATGTATTTTATCCTCATGTGATTTTGAAAAGCAAGGATAACATACATCTCTATTAAATCATAATATGAAAGCTTAAGTAATTATGGTGTATAGTATTTATTTAGCAAATTTATGTAGTAAAGGTTAATTCATATTTATTGTGTGCACACCATAAAGTGAGGAATGTATGCTTATATAATTAATCATTCATAGTTATATATTTATGTTAATTACTATTTATTAATTCATACCTATTTATATGATTGTTAGAGATTTAAGCATATAGGTTTTTTCTCTTTAATATAAGTTTTGTTATCATCAAAATCATATATATAATGCTGACAAGTACCATTTGATGGATTCAATATGTTGAGTGCACTCACATATCTAGCCTGATTTTGATGATGAACATTCTTAACCGACCATGTTTTGATGATGAGCAAAGACATGGTGAAACATTAAAGTACTAAGAATTCATTCTCAAGTATTTGCAAAAACATTTTCAAATTAATCTATAAGAATAATTTTTATAATGCTTGAATAAGTTATTTCAGACAACATCAAGCATAAAGTAAACCAAGTAAATGCTCAAAACAACGAAGTATATAAATCAAAAGCATACTCAAAAATATGCTTGGTTGGAGAAAAAAAGTTTCAAAATTATTAAAAGAACTTCGAAGCTGGACAAGCACTTCGAAAATAGAAGAATAACTTTTCGGAGTCATAAGGTCAATAACTTTGGAGTAGGTAAAGTTGTTTAGAGATAGAAAATAAGCTCTTTGGAGTCGATAAGGCACTTCAGAGATAGACGACATGGACTTTGGAGTTAAGAAAATAGTCTTTAGATAATACAATTCATCAGAGTCAGAAAAGAAGCACTTCAGAGTCACGAATTAAACACTTCAGAGATAATGGAGTTCTTCGAAGTAAGATATCGAACTTCTCAGAGTCATTAAGAGCACTTCGGATCCAAGTGAAGTAATTCAGAGTCAACTTTCATATGACAAAGCATTGTGCAGCCTCAGAGTCACAAGATAAGTGCTTCGGAGATAGAGAAGCACTTTGTAGTCATCCCTTGACGGATCTGACATGAGTCACCTCTATCTCGCCACTTCAGAGGAACCAAAATTTAGCTATGGAAAATCCAAAGGTGCGGTGATAGGTCATATGTGCAAAAGGCTTCCATAATTTAATATCAAAGGATCTCATGTTACATTGTCAGAAAATACGAAACCACAAAAATGGCTCAACAGTTGAAATTTTGAATATTCCCTCGCATTACATGTGCCTTAGCTACCACAACAGAAGTAGTCAGAAGCATCAATATAAAAAGAGTTAAGTGAGAAACGTAAAAGGAGAGAGATTACTTTGAAAAATAAAGAGAGAGCATTTACTAAGCTTTTAAGTTTTCTTCCACAAGATCAGCTCCACCACATCTCACTACAATAAGCATTCAAAGGTAACCACTCTTAGAGATTAATTATTACTATTTATAGTCATATTTATTGTGTTTACTATTTCTTTATATCGTACAAAACTAGCCTATTAGAGACATCAGTATTTGTACACAATTATTTCATCTAGTACATTTTTGCAAGCTAAGGGCTTGGATTTAAGTACTATAAGCAAGTAGGAAACTTGCTTAGGAATTTTAAAAGTTAATTGGTGAGCTTAGAAACCAATAAGTATATTTGTTTGATTAGAAGAGTGTTGATCAAAGAGAGTATTTGAGTTTATCAGAAAAGGCTAACTCAGAGAAGTGGAGTAAGAATCCAAGTGAAGGGCCGAACCACTATAAAAACATCTATCTAAGTGATTTGTGCTATCTCTCTCTTATCCATCTTTGCACTCTAGCTTTTATCTAGCCAAAACTTTTAAAGACTCAATTCAATCCCCCTCTTCAGTCACCATCTGAATGGGACCAACACAATAAATGTGATTAATTATTGTAAAAGATACAATGTTCGATATTGTTGAATGAATTGGTATATTCCTATGTGTGGATTAATAGTAGAATTATTATGATTATACAAGATTATTATGATTAAATCATATATGTTCCATATGATCGATAATGAAATTACATATGATATGAATGATAAATCATTTTTGTGATTGTTTGTGTAGGACTTGCTATAAATTATGAAAGAGGTTTAAGAATGAGCATGACTAAAGGAATCTAAGTGAGTATGAGATCACGTGTGTTTATAGCAATTGGATCTTTGATTATTTTAGTAAGTTCTTATGAAAGTGATTGGATAATTAGATATTTTTGGCCTTCGTGTAATATTATCAAAACTTGGTGATAATTTAACATGTTTTGAGACATGATTGATGTGTAATTGGGTTGGATTAAGTGATGATGGTGATACAAGCTATGAATTGAATTGTAATTCAAGGCAATAATGAAACTTGTATGATATTGACAATTTCGAAGATGAAACTTTTTGTAATGAGGGAGGTCTATAACACCTGGGGTATTAAAAAGGGTGTAATTTTTTGAAAAATTTACTTAAATGATCAATTTGGGGTATCCTATACTGAATTGTATCAAATGTGCTGACAAATCATGTGAAATGTTAGTTTATGGCGAATTAAAGAAATAATTTTGATTTAATGGAAGGGATTAATTACGTGTTTTAATGCCACATTATGTAGAAAATGTTATGATTTAATAGTTTAAGGAAAAAGAATGGAAAAAATAGGAGAAAAAATTAAAGAAAATGGGAAGAAAAGTGGGATAGCAAAACTGGTGCCACAACGCTAGTCATTGAGGAGGCACAGGCGTGGGTAGAACTTTCTAGCATCACAGTGCCAAAATTCAAGGCCACGGCACATATCGCTGTTTTAAGTTAAAAAAACTAAATTTTCAACTATCCGTTTCATTTTCTTTTTACCTCATTCCTTTTCTTCTTCTTTCCCAATGCCTTAGCCATAAAAACCCATCATCTAAACTCCACTTTTTAATAATCTAAGCTAGTAAATCCTTGGATTTCCATGGAAAACCATGAGTTTGGGTCTTGTTTTGTTGTTTAGGTGTGTCTTCTTGTATGGGAATTCAAGTGGTTGTGAGCCATCAATGATTTGTGAAGATTTAGGGTTGGAAATGGATAGAAAATGATCACCATGCTTGGAAACTAAGGCAAGATTCATTGTCTCCATTGAATTTGTATGGTTTTTGTGTTAGGGTTTCGAACCCAACTCATGAACAGTAGCTTTCGGGAAGATGATAGGGTTTTATTGTTAAAATCATGGAAAAAATAATTTATTCATGCTTAATAATGTTTTAAAACTTAAGTAGGCATGAGAATTCATTATTAATAATGTTTTATGTCCCCAATAAAAGGTAAACTATGTATGAAAGGTTTGATTATAACTCTAAGACCCTTGTAGAAGGGAATGAAGGATTAATCATTTGGGGTGTAATTTATTAATAATAAAATTATTCTGCGATGATAGAATATTCTAATGTGTTATACGTAAATTGGATCATGCCTATGTAGGGCTATCGATATGGATGGGAAGCTAAAGAATTGATGAAGATTGATGAATTGTCACTTCACACAAGTAAGTAGGGCCCCTTTTCTGGTTGAATGCATGTGGATTTGCCCATTTGTTTGTATTCGGGCTTGTATGTTTTGCTTGGGGATAGTGGATATTCCATTTATTGCGAACACCTATATT
Organism: Pouteria campechiana; assembly: GCA_036873735.1. Lineage (NCBI taxonomy): Eukaryota > Viridiplantae > Streptophyta > Magnoliopsida > Ericales > Sapotaceae > Pouteria > Pouteria campechiana. Next base: position 51,438 of record JAYJMB010009440.1, read on the forward strand.
TATATCCCATGATAGTTAATGATTAATGTTTATATTGATTTTGTGAAGGCAGAAAGGTTAAGGATAATGAATATCCTTTGAATTGAAATTATTAGTGCTTGATTTATGCTAAGGTTTATGATGGAAATTAAATAAGTATCTCATATCATTATAACTTATGATACTTATTTTTGCATATGGATGCATATTTATTAAGGATAAAGAATATCCATGGTAATGATGAATAGTATGTTTCATAAGGCTTCATGTGAATGCCTAATTTGATGGGAATAGAAAGTATTCCCTAATTTTGTTCAAGAATGATTGTTGTATATTATACGATTGTGAATAATATCATATAATTATGGTGATGAGAATTTGTTGAATGGAATGGAAAGAATTATGTATTACATTTGAATGTTAGGCATGACTGTACATGTTCTGATTGCGATCATCTCATGTTCATGAGTATTGATTATTATTTTCTAGTACTTGCCTACTTACTGAGTTGCCCGGACTCATGTCTTCATATTCTTATGTTTTTAGCTGACATGCCAAGTGAAGACTCCCAACTGTGTTTTGGGATTGGCAACCATGTGTAGAAAACATGTTTGATGGTATGATAGAATGCTGGGATTTGAATCCCTTTGTATATTTGTATAAGGGTAATTTGTGTAATTGTATAAATTGCACATGATGTATATTGTAGTATAATGGCATGTCATATTAGTGATAAATGTATATGATATTAAGCTGGAGTATTTTTATTTTAATCATGAGGTGAAGCTGGTTCTAGGCTGTGGGTATGTTAAGATAGGTTAATGATTTATAATTTGAGTTATAATTGTTAAAATTTCATTTTTACACATAATTGAAAATTTTACAAGTTTAAATCCATAAAATTAAGGAAACATTCTGCCAAAAGTTTGGCAAAGAATAGGAAAATTATTGAAAAGAAGGGGAACGATAGCATACCGCATAGGCCCCAATAGAGAACAATCTAAAAGATGGCCAAAATGTATAGGGTGAGAGTGCAGGGCATTACATTACTATAGCAGTAATTGTAGTTTTGCACTATAAAAACTTTAATTTTGGACAACAACATCTATAGACTTCTAAAGGTCGAGGCATGTCCATAGAAGCTTTCTCTGAAAGTCTATAAATTCTATCTGCCACCAATCGCTAGATTTTGCAGACGTTTGAATAAACAACCTTTCCTCTAAAGGTGTTCTCTATTACTTGAAATCTTAGTAAAATGACATTAGATTAAGTTCAAATCATTTACAAGTTCTATTGTCATCAAAATTAGACACCCAGTTTTAACAGTTTGCTTGTAAATAAATAATAATTTCTTTTATTCTTTTTCCTTTTTATACAAATATTGTTAATTTATTGCATAGAATTATCAATAAAAAAGTTGTATTACTTTAAAAATCAATTTAATTTATTTAAACTAGGTTAAATATCATTATTTTTTAATATAAAATCAATATAAAGAATCTATATGGTCTATGTAAAATAATAATAATGAAAATTAATGCTTTATTGTTAAAATTCTAATATGATCATTTTTATGATATTAAAAATTAATATTTTTTACAATAAGTTAAACTATACATAATATACTATGAGTCAATTTGATACCATCATGTGATTTCAAGCATAACAAAATCATCTAACACTTTATTTATTTTAGATCGTCTTAGCAGTTTATATATTTATTATTAAAATCATTTTAAATTTAAAAAATTCTATCATATTTTATATAATTTAATTATTAAATATATTTTATTAATAAATAAATATAAAATAATATTTTTAATGATATAAAAATGGGTTATATAGCTAATTTTTTATCCTATGTAACACATTGTATGTTTTATATTGATATTTCTATAGTTAATTTATTAATTCTATTTACAATTTTCAAGGGTTAATTTAATTCGTTAAAAAATTTAAATATCATTTATCTATAATACATACATAAAAATATTTATATAAAAATAAATCATGTAAGATAAAAATAGTGAAGATTATTAATTTATTAAAAAACTTGTTATACAACTTTTATGTCATTAAAAATCTTATTTTGTGTTTATCTAATAATAAAATATATATTTAACAAATTAAATTTATATAATGAGATATAACACATGTTGGTTCCCTTATTAGGCTCAACCCAAAAAGAGAGGGGTGAATTGGGTTAATAAATAATTTTTATTTGAACCTTGGGTGATTACCCATTTTCAAATGATTTGCCAAGGACTTGGAGGGAATAGTTGGAAGCAAGTAAGTAAGACAAAAATAGATACTAGGTAATATATAGTGATTTAGGATAACCTCCCTATTCTACTCTTTTAAGCATACACTTCTTGTGTATTAGGTTCCACTATGTCGGTTACAAATATAACTTAGTACCAATAAACTCTTTTATATTCTTGCTCTAGGGGGCATGATTATAGTTCAACAAGATGATTATGAGATGTAGCTCCAACAATCTAACTTATTTTTCTTGGGCTTAGTCTCCAATACCAACCCAAAGCAACATACCAAACAAGAGAAGAAAGTAAAGGATTATACTTTTGACATGCTTCTTTGAAGTGCATGGGAGAAGTTTTTTGTTGTAGTAGATGGTACTAAAATGAATGTTGTGGCTTTGATGGCTTACAAGGTCTCTTTTTATTGTTGAGCACTTTAATCACTAAATTTGTGAATTTGAATGTTTAAATACTTGAAAGTTTGAGCTCATAAATACTTACACTTCCTTTTTTCAATGTGTAAACATTACTCCTTTTATAGTCCTCCATGAATTTCAACCATTGGAGGTAGTTGAGTTTTTTTTTTTTAATGTTGCAGTCATCGGTCAAATCCCAAGCAGCTGCGCACTGTAGGGGGATGCGCCAAGTGACTCTAATTTGGCTTTCATCTTCAAGAGTTCAAACATCCAAGCTTTGCTTTCTGAAATCTAGCAAGCGAATCCTAGGTGGCTGCATTATTAGGCTGCACCTCATAGACAAATGATATATGGTGCCTTTGATTGGGCTACCTTCCTTAAATTCTATTTATGCTAAAAAGTGCTAAGCAATTAACAGAGGCACCTTGCATTTGGCTCTACACCCTAAGCGAATCTGGGGTGCCTCACATTCGGCTTTGCTCTAATGCTCCATGCCTTAACTCGCTAGAGCCTCCTAAGCAAATGCAAGTGACTAGCCTACTTGGTTATGATACCCGCAGATGATTATAGCAAGTGGCTGTCATTTGGCTACTAAGGTCTCGTGAGATTTACCTTTCTAGAATCTCGTAGGCGAATGTGTCAGGTGGCTGAAATGCGATTGATGCCTACACTTGCAAAATTTTTACACTTTTAAGCTCATTAGTCCATTCCAAACATATGTAAACATAAATATAATTTTTTTTAATGATCAAAATATAATAAACTAAGTTTAACGCAAGTTGGAGCATGCAACTCATTGATCTTAAAATGATTTCAACAATAAATATACAAAGCACTGATGTGATCTAAAATAAATAAAATATTAGATGAACAGTTTTTATGGTTGAAATCATGTTGGTGTCATAAGGAGCCTTGTCATATTATACATATTATCCAACTTGTAAATATATATTATTATTATTATAAAAATATAACATCAATTCTCTAATTATATAAAAATAGATTATAGGTTAATTTTAGTGGTGAACCTCTTACTTCTATTATTATTATTTTACATATTCTATTTAGATTTTTATATAAGTGATTTTTAGTATTTGAAAAATAAATGACATTTAACATAGCTTGAATCAATTAAATTACTTCTTAAAATAGGAATTTAATTTACTTATAATCTTTCTATGCTTTATAATTAATAAAATTAAAATTAAAATATTTTTAACTTGATGGAAAACTCTTCCATACTTTGTCTCATGATATTTTACTATTTTTATTTATAAAAATATGATATTAAACTTCTCATCTATCTTGATGTAGATTGAGTCCACTAGGAGCATCAAAGTTTCTTAGGTGTTAGGATCTATCCTCATTTTAAAGTAGCATGAGATATTCATAGAATTACAAACAAGATATCATAAGAATTTGAATTGCTTGGTAATGCAAATTATTTAATTTTAAATATTTATTTTAATTTATATTAAGGCTAATGGATTTGATTTTCCTTACAAAGCATAAACATTACAAAAAATGATTATATTAAATCTTAAATAAAGATTATATCTTAATCATAGGTTTGATATGAAGGTATTTTTATTTTTTATTTTTACAAGGCTGTTCAAATCTATTAATTTAACATAAATTATAATACTTATTTGAAACTAAACATCTTAATATAATTTAATCATTAAATAAAAATTAGTAATTTTAGGTATTTATTCACTTAATAAGCAAAAAATGAAATTATAATTATATATAGTAATTATAAGAGTTATTAAGCTATATATAATATTATTTATAAAATATTAAAAATAAAGAATATTTATTCTAAAATAGTTATATTATAATTACATTTTTTATAATTCTTAACTAAGTTAAAAATAAAAATAATTGCAACCGTATGGAGCTAGAATCCCCTAATATGCAATGCTAGTAATGGTGTTCCGAATTGGAGAATATCAAATCATTAATTTAATTTGAATCAAGTGCATTACCAAGGAGAGTATATTAAAAAGGTGGAGTAAGGATAACACGAGCAATATAGGATTTTTAAAAAATGTAAAAAAATAATTGCAAACACAGATAACGATGAGAAAAAGTAAAATTGTTATAGTTGTTAAATTGTCACATCTATCTTAATTTTGAAAAGGTATATAGAGAAAAGTATATTTCAAATACAATTACATCCTTAATGCATCCAAACAAAGCCTAATGGGATGCATATAAGGTGTTTAATCTATAATATGGTAAGATATTCACAGAATTAAAAATAAAATATCATGAGAATTAAGTGCATGCCAACACAAATTGCTAGCACTTAGGGGTTAATGGTATCACTAGTTCTACAAGTAAAATATAATTATTCTCTAATGAAATAATATTATTTTTAATATATAATAATTTATAAAGAACTTAATAACATTTATCTCATTTTTTTGCTTCTCAAGTGAATAAAGTACTAAAATCATTATTTTCTTAAGCTTCAACTAATTTGAATATTAAATCACGCTAAATTATTTAATTTAAAGTGATGATTTTAATTTATGTCTAACTAATGAATTAAATCATCATTGTAAAATATTAAAAAATATCACTACATTAAATCTATGATAGAGATTATATTTTAATCATAGATTTGATGTAGATTTATTTATAATTTTTTTTCTTTAAGGCTGTTCAAATATGTTTATATGACACAAATTATATTAATTATTTGAAATTGAATATTGTACTATGATTTATTTCTTGTAATATGACTATCTAATGATTAAATTATATTAGAATATTTAGTTTCAAATAATTAATATAATTTGTGTTGAATCAATGAATTTGAACAAACCTTATAAACATAAAAATTAAAAATACTTTCACATTAAATCTATTCTCAAGACATAATCTTCATTGTAGATTTAATATAGTCGTATTTTTTGATATTTTATACTGTAAAAGAAAGATCAAATTCATTAGTTTAACATAATTAAAGAAATTATTTAAAATTAAATAAATTTGTGTGATTTTATTTTTGAATAGGTTGAATCTTAAGAAAATAGTGATTTTAGTGCTTTATTCACTGAAAATTCGGAAAATGTGATAATTATTATTTTTATAAAACTAATTGTATATAAAAATAAAAAACATTAAGACTGAAAGTACTTCCAACTAGCGTTAGCATGCAATTCAAATTCTCATAATATAATATTTTGTTTTCAATCTTGTCAATATCTCATACTGGTGTAAAATAGCTCACATGCGTACCATTAGTGACATGATGTTCTGCAATTGGCAGCAAAATTGAAATATTCTTGCGGGGCAACCGGTGATGCGGACTCTTTGCCTCCCTGCTGCAAATATTGCCTGCTTTGCTGGTATCCCACTGGTAGGGAACGGGTGGAAAACCCAGAGGCGAGAGCGAGCGCAAGAAAGCATCTCTGGCAACTTACAACCCCTCTCAAATATATAATAAAATGTGGCCGATCAGAAACAATCCAAAATTACCTTTGCCACGCCGCGCAAAATCATGCAGATACAAATGGTGCTTACCAACGGGGACAGCAGGTGGCAATCTTTTTTCCCACCTTTTTAATTCATTGACGACGCATACTTATCTCGATAATTTTTTTATTTATATTTTATCATTATTATTTATTTTTATTTACAACATAAAATATGCTTTACTTATTTTATTTTTTTCATTATTAGCCTTTACCTATGTCATTTTCTTATCATGTCTCATTTTTTGATATTTCACTTTCTGTCACCATTTTCACCTCTTTCTCCCTCATCTAGGCATCATGTTTTAAAAAGTGAAATTTTTTTCTTAGATAATTTTATAATATTTTGTATTGTTTATTAATTTTTGCTTCTTTTGATAAATTTCACTTTTTCATCCTCATCATATATTTTTTTACGGCTTCATTTAAAAAAAGATGTCAATTTTGATAAAATTTAACATTTTAACCGTCTAATAATCTTACCTATGTTTATTATTATTTATATATTCAATCATTATTCTGTATTTTTTTACATATAAATGCTGAATTATTTTATTTTTATTTATTATCTCTCTTATATTACATCCTTCCTTTCTACCCTCATGTTCAGAAATTATTTTATTGTTTTACCTCTTTTTTCCATTTGCAAACGGATTCTAGTTTTCAAACCGATTTTTTACTCTCACTGGCTGTAATAAATACACAAGCCCTGGTCACCATCCAGGCAAACATCCGAGGGAAAAAAGAAGGAAATGATCATGATGGACGGGCCAGATTAAATCCTCATATGCGTCAATGCCCCTAACTTGCCAAATAAATGGTGGTTAACTAGCAATAGCGTTCGATGCCTTTAATTCGAATTCCCTCCCCTCTCATTCTCTGGTTCTCCCCCTCAGCTCTTCTGCATATAAGCAGCCGGTTGCAGGAGTCGCCTTCTCACTGAACTTGGATTCCTTCTCCTCCATGCTCTCCGCCCAAGGTAATCCCACTTCCAGACGAAAGAAGTTCCGAAAATCCTTTCTTTTTTGTTTTCTTCCTCAGATTCGTGTGAATACCCGTTTGAATCTGCTTATACATCCGTCATCTCTTTCTTTGTTTTTTTCTTCCTTTTTCCTTTTCATTTCAACTACTTGAAATCTATAATCTCTAATTTAGGTTTTCGGTGAGCTGTGGTCTGTTTTTTGCATGTGAGATCCCAGTCGTCATCAGACTGGCCCCAGCGAGCATGCTCCATGGCCAGAAAGTGGTCATTGTGTGGGTTTTCGAGGGGATGTTTAGAGAAATAGCTGAATGAGGTGGTAGATAGTGGCGTGTTGCTGGCCGGATCGCGTAGTTGGCTAGGCAGACCTGACGAATGGTCTGGATCGGGTGGCTCATGCTGCATTCTTGGGAGATTAGCATTGCGGGAGGGTCTACGATGCAGCGGTACATAAAGATGTGATCTTTTCCTCTCTGTGGCTTTATTTTTCCTCCTTGTATGTATATATTTTTTTCATTATAATTGTTATTTGGTGCCTGGCAATCAAGCTGGTGGTTTGAGCTTCATCCTTTTTGAAGCAGAGCTGTTTTGTTAATTTTGCGGTTTGAGGTGGTAATGCAGTGTCAGTTGCCATGGTTAGTTGAATGTGGGTATTGCTCTCTTTTATTCTCTAACGTCCTATTTGCAGAAATTGGGGCCTTAGCGTCATGAAATGGTGACGATCCTTGTGTATCAGTTTGAATCGTCCACTTTTTGGCCACCATAGGTTGAGATTTCTGGCTCGTGGACTGCCCCGAGTGCTGTAATGTGGATTGATTCCACTCTTACAGAAACGAAAATCGTTTCAAGTAGTTGGCTATATTTGGTTTTTGCATTGTGGGTATACGTGCCCTAATATGAGCATTGTCTGACCAAATTTTCTGGGTATCTAATTGGGTTTTCTGCCTGCATTGTGCCGATTCATACCATTGTAGATATCAGTGCAACAAGCCATCAAATTTTAATCTGTAAATTGGCAATCAATTGCTATAACAATAAGCAATGGTTCTCAAAATGATGGTGGATTCTGACATTTGAAGGAGCCATCTGTTATTTATGTTATTGCATCCCATTATTTAGTTGGTCATTTGCTTCAACCCTATGCGTTTGAATTTTGCATTTTACACTTTTTCCCCACTATTAAAGGCCTTTTTCCTTTCTTGACTATTCTGGTGCAGGTTATGACAATAGAGTGTGGAACTAGAACTAACTTTTCTTTCCCGCTCAATTAGAGTGAGCAGAAGGTTTGATTATCTTGTAATGGCTTCTGGAAATACCTTTTTTGATGATATGCGTTGCAAGCTTGAAGCCGTTGATTCTTCACGAAGTGTAGAAATGGTGGAAATCAGTGAACAGGCTGACAATCCTTCACATGCAGCTAAATCTAATGCAATTGCGAGTAGTGTACGTGAGTTATTGGAGTGCCCTGTGTGCTTAACTGCTATGTACCCTCCTATTCATCAGGTCTGCTTATGGAACATAAAACCATCTGTATTCAATTATTTGCATTTTTTGTATCTAATGAAAGTATTTTCAGGGTTTGAACCCTGGACCAACATCTGTGCTTGTACATAGACAAATTTAGTGTCTGCCGGCTGAGTGATGCGGCTGGAGACATCATGCTTGTATTTGTCTTACATTTTCTCATTTCCATTTTTTTTCTTCATTTTTATCTGTTGTCCTATTCTTTTTGTCTAACCTTCTAGTACATATCATGTGCAAAGTTTTCTTATGTTATAAAAGTTGTTAGAAACTTACAAGTAAATGAATGAATTATGCCATTTAGATTCATTGATTGTGTACTTATGCAGAGGTGGATATCTTTATTTGGTATATTGTGTAAGATCAATTATCTACATTATCTAGGAAAATATTCTTGGATTGTTATAATTCATCTTTCTTTTTGGCCGAAAGCCCCATGAATTGTTATAATGTGGATGAGAGGCTAGAAAAGAGTGGGAGGAAGCTTTGTTTGAGCTCCGAAATAGGAAAACTGTTCTGTGGTGCAGGTTACCCCTTGGAAACATGACTATATTTAGTGTGATTAGGAATACGACAACACTTTAAAGGTTCATTACATTATCCTATTGATACTTCACAATGAAAAACCATGTCTATTTGCCTCCATTGTCACACAAATATGGAATGCTTTAGGTGAAGAAGGTTTAATTGCCAACTTTGATCATGCATTCTACAGGTAACACTTTTAATGATATGTTCTGAAACCATTATGAATAATTGTGGTTTTGCATCACCAAGGTGTGATACTAACAATGTTGACAAATATTTTGCCAGATACAATCAATAAATCAAATGTTATTAATGGATATTTATATTTTGGATTCTATTGACACAGGCAAGGTGCCTCGAAGGCCGTGCTTCCTAAATCTAGAATCTTAGGTGGATCAGGGTATGGCCATGCTAGGACTCGACCCAAGCCAAACTTGCCACAGCACCGGTATAGATTCTGTTTGTCTAGAATTTTTAATACGGACTGAATCCTAGTTGGAGCAGATTGTCCAAGGCAATATTCTTTTCTCCTCTGTAGGTCAAAACAATCTTCAACCAAAGGTAAACTATTGATTCTAAGTCATCTTGTACATTAAAAATGCTAAAAGGATCTTCTGCTAAGCAAACTATTTGGAATCAAAATTAGCAGAATCAGTCCCATGGTGGAATCCTATGTTGTTGCATCCCTTGCCTAATTGGTAACTTTCCTAGTTGTTTGGTTGCTGTTTGTAGTAATTAATCTTGGTCTTGTTTAAGAGATAGCTGGATGAATTGTCCACTGTTTTTTCTTTTCTTTCTTTTTTGTAGCCTCTTGAATGATTCGACCAATGATTTAGATTCATATATTCATTGGTTCTGAATTGGACAACTGTTATGAGCTATGAGAATTTCACATCAGCTGTGTAGTGGTAAATTTTCTGGGTTAAAAGGGATGGCTTGGAAAACCCTGAATGGATACTAATTCTAAATGAGGGACTTTGCTTACATATGAACCCAGCTTACATGACATTTGGCATCAAAGTGGTTTTGGGGGTACTAACATGTGAGTCATGTAGGTCCCATTTAGAGATGTAAGGATGCCAGCTGGGCCCTAGAAAGACATGGGACTTTGCCCAAGATTTCTCTTTAGTGTTAAGGGCACATTCCTTGTGGTCCCCATAGCTAGAACACCATGTAATTGGATGTAGTAGAGGAATGTCACAAGCTGTGTGATTCCCACATTGGTTGTGCTGAGAAATTTCTGGGTTAAAGGGTGGCTTGGGAAAACTCTATTAGATATTCATTTGGGTGAGGGACTGGGACCTAGCCCTCCCTGCATATGGACCTGGCCTATGACAACAACCATCTCGACTACTATAACAAGCATGCATGCCTTTTGAAGTGAATGCACATCAGACCACTAGAACAAGCAATACAAAGTTTAGCTTCCCTTTTGATCCCTTCAGTCACTCTTTTTAATGCTGTGACTTTTCATTTTAAATTCACTTGCAGAAATTAATCCTGTAAGAACTATTCCTCTGTTTTGGATGGTGTGCCTGAAATTAATGCTCCGGAACAGTTTTAATCAACTAGCTTGATTGCTGGATGTGAAATAGAAACCAGTTTTCTTTGATGGATACTGGTTGGCAGCTTTTCATCGCTTAATCTGTGCTTGTTTTGGGAAAACACTTCTTTGATAGCTCTACCATTTGGTCAGTCTGGAATCTCTGGATTGGCATGCATGCACGTCATGCAAACAGTCAACTAGAGGTTAACTTAAACAGCAGCAAATGATAGCTGCAGGTTGCAATAATTTAGAAAAAAGGCACTCTCTAGATCAAGGCCTTGGCAAGAAACATGTTCAATTATTTTCATTTTTTTATGCACTGGCTTTGCAAGAGTCTCCCTGTACTTTCTGAATGTCATCTATGTGAGTTCTTCTTTTTGGGCCTCCAGCGTATTTGAGTTTCATTTTCAATTAAGATGTGATTCATAGACCCACAATGTTGTGCAGTTTCTCTTTTTTTATACTCAATTCCTCTCATGGTTGCAGTGTTCAAATGGCCATACATTGTGTTCTGGATGTAAGCCTAGAGTGCACAATCGCTGTCCCACCTGCAGGCATGAGCTAGGCAACATAAGATGTCTTGCACTGGAGAAGGTTGCAGCTTCTCTTGAGCTGCCATGCAAATATCAAAGTTTTGGATGTGCAGGTATCTATCCTTACTACAGCAAGTTGAAGCATGAATCCCAGTGCACATTCAGACCGTACAACTGCCCATATGCTGGTTCAGAGTGCACTGTCATTGGTGATATACCTTATCTAGTGGCCCACCTCAAAGATGACCACAAAGTTGACATGCACAATGGCAGCACATTCAACCATCGCTATGTGAAGTCAAATCCACATGAAGTTGAAAATGCAACATGGATGTTAACGGTATGTGATTTTCCTATTCATGTTTTTCACTTGTCTAAGCGGATGTTGTAGGTTGTAGTCTCCTCTTCCCTTTATGCTTTTTCTATCTGCAAATTACTTGCAGTTTATATGTCAGCGAAAACGGCTGCATGTATGTGTTGGGAGGAACTCTTTGCTTTTTGAGTTTCTTTGGATAGTCATATAAGAGTGGTTTCATTGATGCTCTTTTTGTTGCATAAACTCACCTCTCGCAACTTTCACTTTATGATTCTTGAACATATCAAATCAATGTTGGTTTCATCTGGGCTTCCTAGTCCCCACATGCCAACACATCCTCATCCCTGATTCATTAAAACAGGCATTAATTTGTTTAATTTAGACTATGACTGTTGCATGTTTTCTGGGTAACTAATTGAAGACTCGGAACTTTCCCATCTGGCATTGAAGGCATTGAATGCAAGCAGATCCATAAACCCATTGTATAAACAGTCGGTATCCCTGAGCGAGGGGTCTGGTTTTATTATTCTAGAAAACTTGCTGTGCATTAGGTGTTCTAGCATTGAATTATGATTAAGATATTATTAAGAAATTGTGCTATATCTTGTTTTGTTATTCTATAAGCAGTGGGTATCCCTGAGACGGGCTCTGGTTTTATTATTCTAGAAAACTGACTGTGCATTTGGTGTTCTAGCATTGATTATGATTAAGATATTGTGCTATATTTAGTGCTTCGGTTATTTTCAACTGCATTTGAGATTGGAGCTGTCACAACATATCCTTTCATACCTTCTGCTTTCGTTTATGTAACAGATTGTAAGAATCCTTATGCTCTCTATAGGTTTTCAGTTGCTTTGGACAGTATTTCTGTCTGCATTTTGAAGCCTTTCAATTGGGGGTGGCCGCTGTATACATTGCATTTTTGCGCTTCATGGGGGACGATAGCGAAGCTAAGAACTACAGCTACAGTCTTGAGGTGGGTGGTAGTGGGCGGAAGATGTATTGGCAAGGGGTTCCTCGCAGCATAAGGGACAGCCATCGAAAAGTCAGGGACAGCTATGATGGGCTCATCATCCAGCGGAATATGGCATTATTCTTCTCCGGGGGCGACAGAAAGGAGTTGAAGCTGAGGGTGACTGGGAAGATTTGGAAAGAGCAGTGAGCGAGATCGGAGTGCTCTTTCCCTCTCCACCCGGTCGTTTGTTTCATCTGTGGTGCTTGTGTCTCTCCCGGCCATGCACTTTTGAATTGTGGAAGACAAACTCTCGTTGCTTGGAATGCATTAATACATGAATGGGAAGATATAACTTTTCTCTAGATATATACAGAGGAATACTGGCGGTGCATATATTATCCAAGCGAATCGGTATAACCTTTTTATCCGGGCCTTAATGATTTTATTAATCTATTCTGACTATTATATTTAATATTATATATTTAATAAAGATATTAAAATTATTTCAATCAAAATATTATGTGGGCCACATCATTTAAAGAGGTATAAAAATATGCAAATTTGAAATTCATTTGTATCTATTCATTGAAGTATTGAAATATTATAAAATTTTATGAAATCAATATTATAGTTGGAGTGAACATCTTAGAAAGCTTAGATGTTTAATTAAAAAATATATGGATCCTTTTAAATTATTGATAAATCTTTAATTGGTAGAAATTATTTTTAAATTAATATTAATTTTATAATTAATGAAACTTTTTCTTAAAATGAATTTTAAAGCCCTAGCTAAATAGATAATGATAAGATTAATAGTTGGGTTAGATTTTATAAAATTATCAAGGTGTAACTCAAATGGAAAAGTTGTACTAAATATACATACATATATATGTGTATGTGTGAAATGATCCAGTGTAGCTGGCATTTTCAACGTGCGATGTGGCGGGTGAGATCTCGGTCTTTGTGGGCGTTGCAAGGGAGGGAGGGAAGGAGAGTCAGCTTTTTGACTCCGTCTTCTAGAAATAGAAAACACGCGGTACGGAGAGGGTTATGACATGATTGTTTCTAGTCTCCCTCACTCACGCCTCTTTGTCGTCTTTCTGCCCTCTCCTGCCTCGTTAAATATTGAGAATAAGTACTTAATTAATAAATTTTATATTAAAAAAATTATTTTCAGTGAAAATTTTATTATTTTTTGAGGCATAAAATTTTCAGGCCTAGGTGAAAATTAGTGAAAATTTATATTTATATTTTTATTAGTAAAAATTATTTTATTATTTTTATTTTTCTAGGCCTAGTTGAAAATTAGTGAAAATTCATTATTGAAAATTTTTATTTTTAGTGAAAAATTTATTTATTTTTGTATGTTTTAACCATTTTGATTGGCATATCATCCTAGAATGGAATGAATGGATGATAATTATATACCTGTAATCAGATTAAAATCACAGAGGACTATCATATTAAAATCATAAATTAAAAATTTTAAATCCAGTGCTGAAATATGTAACCGCTTGTTGTTTTAATCAATGTCCCAAATTATGCCTTATGTCCAAAAACTCAGATTTCATGTCTCAAGTCTATGTCCATATCCAAAATGTAGAAAAACACTCCATAATCCATGTTCCAAATTATGCCCCATGTCTGAAAACCCAGATTCCATGTCCCAAGTCCATGTCCATGTTTGAAACGCAGAAAAACTATAACATAATCTATGTCCCAAACTATGTTCCATGTCCAAAAACCCAGATTCCATGTCCCATTGTGAACTGTATGTCTGAAACACAGTAAAATCCTAATGTAATCCATGTTCCAAATTATGCCCCATGTTCAAAAACCCAGATTTCGTGTCCCACTGGGAACTCCATGTTCAAAACGTAGTAAAATTGTAACATAAATAGGGAAATCGAAGCCGATTCTTCATTACAGACACAACAACTTCCCCTCTCCTTCCTATTTTCCAACTCCAAAATCTCAATAACTTTTCCGTCTTCATTGCAAACATAGCATCTTCTTGCAATTATTAAACATTCCCTTGTTGCACCTCTTTTCTTCTCTATTTTTCCTATTTGCACCAGATTTTTGTTCTGAAGATTTCCTAAATCCATCCCTTCTTCATCCCAATCCAAAATCATGGCTGAATCATGCATGGTAGTAGCATCAACATCTATAGATTCATCCAGAAGAAGAAGAGAAAGAGAGGAAGAAGAAGAATAAGAATCTCCATCACAGTGGAGAAGGTTGGACGAGAATCATCTGCTAGAGGTATTTTTCATAAACAGTCACAAATCCTACAATAAATTTGTGAATGTGTATGAAAAAAAAGTAGTGAAGGGAAGGAGTCTTGATTTCGATCGACTTGATAAAAATGATTTGGATTTGGATATATGTAGATGGATTAAAATCCAATGGTGGACTGAGTTTATGAGTTGTAGGGGAAATGCTATACAAGGATGGTTAAAATATTATTTTGCAACTATGATTCAAAGTTGAAGAAATCATGGATAGAAGATAGAGTAATAGATTTATTTCTTGAGAACATAAGGGAGTGTCTGAATCTCCCTATAGTTGAAAGAGAGGAAAAGGATTGGCCTACCTCGAGAAAATAATTATTTTTAGAGATGGTTGGAATAGAAGTTGATAAGAAGTAAAGATACTACATCCCAACTTTTTGGCCAAGAATATGAGAATGACCCACATTTTGCTCATCAATAACATCTTTCCAAAAACAGGAGGTAGAGATAACGTTTCTGAGAAAGATTACGGAATGTTGTGGTAGTGAAGAATGGGAAGAAAATAAACCTAGCAAAGACACTCTCAGATCATTTATTTCAGGTCAAAAGCAATAACAAATATCCTCTTCCTTATGGAATGATCATGACAAAATTTCTAAGAAAAGCAAAAGTAGATTTGACTTATGAAGATGAAAAAGAATTTAAAAATTTTGATTTGATAATTGAGGTGAATCTGAGGAAAATTGGTCCCAAAAAGACCAAGCCATCCAAGCTAGCAAGATTTGAGGGTAGAACAACCAAAAGAAGAGAAGCAAAATTACCTAATTCAGGTGTGAAAATAAGGGAAAAAGTTCTATGGGAGAATCCAGAACCAATTCCCACTGATAGAGTAGAGAAAATGATAGCTAAACTGAGAGAAGAAGAGGTAGTTGCTGAATTGAGAGAGCCTGCAGCTAGAATTGTTAAGACCAGAAGAGAAACTATAATGTAAGAGATGATGGTCAGACAACAGCAACGCATGCAGTGACTTTAGTTGTAGCAATAGCAATACATGTAGCAACTACAGAAATAATAATAGAAGCAACAGTAGAAGCAACAACTTCTCCACTTATAGAAGCAGCAACACCTCCTTCTCCAAGCAAGCCTTTATCCTCCACTCACAACAGTTTTGAGAATAGGCTAAGAAATATTGAAGTTGATGTTTTAGCTCTTAACATCAAGATAGATTCAGTATGTCAAAAGCTGGATACTTTGAACTATTTGGTTGAGTCTATTAAACGCCAATTGAAGCCTTTTCAATCCTTGTCTCCATCATTATCTTTCCATAATCTCAGACTTTCTTCACCTGTGAGATGCCCTTAGCCTCATCATTCTGATTACTCTCATCAATCTCCATCTTATTGCGGTGATCAGTCTTATCATTCTCCATCTTATTATTCTTCATCCTCCTCTCCTGTTCATGAGCATAGACCTACTTCACCCATCAGGTCTACTCATCCCATGAGTACTGCCTCATCTCCACATCTCGCATTTGACTCTTCTTCACTTGCAACAACTCCAAGTGTTGAAATTCTTCCATCTCCATAGTCCTCATCTCACATCTTACACTTCTCTACTTGCAACTTCTCCAATTGTTGCATTTCTTTGATCTCTATTTTCCTCTCCTCAGTCTGGTCATTTGATTCAGTATCCTTTTTCTCTGAGTCAACTATCCCACTTGCAAAAATTCTCTCTTCCATAAAGTCCACTCCCAAAAAATCTTTTTACTCCTCTTCACAGGGAACTGTCTCTCTTCCATCACAATCGCCTCTTGCAACTACTATAGTTACATCACCTCCCTCTTAATAGACTCCACAACCATCTCTTTCTTCTCAATAGAAAACACCTCCTCTCCCTCCACAAAAAGCTCTAATGCTTTCTCCTCAACAACTTTCAAAAGTCTCTAAGGTTCCTAAAAGGAACAGAAGTCAAACATCATCCCCAGTGTAATATCACTCAAGCCAACCTATAAAATTCAGCATCCCAAACTTCCTAACTGGACATATTCAACCATAAGGAGTGAGGGAAAGGAATAAAAATGACTGAACACAGGCAGTTGATAAATGAAATGGTGGCCTAGGTTCTTGAATCTTGAAATAGGCTAGTCACTCTCCCTGATCTCCCTTTCCCAGATTTTGAAGATCAGGATTTCCTCAACATTATTAAAATAATGAAAGTTCCAACCAGGAACTTCAAACCCAAACCACTCCCAGATGGTGATACAATCATAGATAAAATTCTGAGTGATTACATCCCGCCTACTTCATCCAACCCACCTCTTCCACCCCCACAAAATCCTTCACTTGGAGTGGGTTTAGGATCATTGGATGATAGGATTAGATTTCTTGCTGTAACTAACACATCTGATCCTAACTTTATTTATCTTCCTAAAGATGTGTATCTACTACGTAGAAAGAGGCACTTTAATGCATTTGGGCTTGGGATTCCATATTCATGTTCAGAGTTTGGATGTCCCCAGTATAGAGCAAATTTGAGGATTGTTTTTTGTCCTGAACTAGAAAAGGCAAATTCCATAGTATCCACATCTCAATCCCAAACAAAGGTTGCTCCTGCATCCATTTCCACCTCTCAGCTTCCTCCATCCAAATCTCCTTCCCTTAGAACCAAAGCTCCAAGTAATAAGCCCAAACCTCCCCCCCAAAAGAAAATTCCAGTTTCTAGACCTTCTACTACCAAACTAGCTTCTTCCACCACTCAGCTTCTTCCATCTAAACCTCCTCCTTCCAAAAAGAAAGAACTAGCTTCTAATCTGAAACCATCACCTTTCCAAACCATTTCCCCCTCCTCTCATCTACTTAGAGCAAGAGGAATATGCTCGTAGATTTAGAGCAAATAAGATAACTCATGCAACTGGGCAGCTCCTTGACTACCCTGAGTTGTTTAGGCTTGAATACTTGGCTCGTCTTAGGCTTATCCCTCCCCTCATGGTTCCATCAAGATTAACAGTTGCATCGACATAGGCTCAATCGATTTTGGCAACAATGGTCACATCAGAAATAGGTCCTCAAGCATCTTTCAAAAGACCAAAGATGACTGGATCAAACAAGCAAGAGCTCAAATCCAAGAAATAAATCTCTTTTTCCCACAGATGTGTTCTCTGCAATTTTGATATATACTCATTTTTTCTTATACTTTGTAAATTGAAATTTTGATATATACTCATTGACATGTAATACTTACACACTGGTCTGTAATTTTGATATGTACTCATTGATTCTTATGCTTACACTCTTTATAGAATAGTTAGTATCTTATGGAAGCAGTTAGCAACTTTTCTCATTTGATTTTTGTTGGTAGATAATGTAAGGGATGGTCTTTCCAAGCTTTTGATTCTGCTGGATGTGGGTTAGTCCGTTTGTAGCCAAATTTGGGAATCAAATTATATGGTGAGGACTGCTAAATCTTACAAAGTTGAGTGGCGATGGATGAATGATTTTCGGACATGGGATATTAGATCTGGACATGCGATGAACGGTTCCAAGGGCGACAGTGGACCTTCCCATGTCTGAGAATCATTCATCCATGTCCAGATGAATATCCCATATCCGGGATTATGAAGCCGGACATGGATGAACGATTCTCATTCTCCATATCCCATGTCCCACAATCCATGTCCATTCCAAAGTCCCATGCCCATATCCATGTCCTAAGTCTCAAGTCCCATGCCCATGCCCATGTCACAAGTCCTATGTCCATGTCTATGTCCCAAGTCCCAAGTCCCATACCCATGTCCCAAGTCCCAAATCCCAAGTCCCATGACCCAAGTCCCAAGTACGTGTCCCAAGTACGGATTTATAATCTAGACATGAGATATTAATTCGAGACATGGATGAAAGATTCATATTATCCACAATGCATGTCCATGTCCCAAGTCCCATATCCCACAACCCATGTCCATGTCCCACGCCCCACGTCCCATGTCTCATGCCCACAAGCCATGCCCATGTCCCACTCTCCATGTCCCAAATCCCATGCCCATTGTCCCACTGTCCAAGTCCCATAATCCCGGACATCGAAAATGAACCCGAACTTCGATTCCTCTCCTCAGCAGTCTCCAGAATGGCATGAAGTCTGACCCCAGAATAAAAAGTGCTCTTCTATTATAATAACTGTTGCAATGAATCTCCATAGTCAATTCATATGTTCGTGACCCATCTAAGTATTTATACCAATGACCAAATTTATATAGTCTTGCAAACGAACCAGTGTTTGCTGCATGCTTCTTGCAAAAGTAAAAAAAATCAAAAAGATACACCAAAATAACTACCAAAAATACATGGTGTCTTTTTTTCACACTCTTCACTAACTCGAAGGCGAGTTAGAGTCTTCATGGTTGTCTATAATACTTTGAATCTTTGAAAAGTCTATCAAAGGGTTTACAACCTCCATTCGCCATAAGGTTTTGCGTAGTAGGTCCAGGTCAAGTGTTAGTCTAGGGCAGTTCCCAAAAAGGTCTTGAATCATCTCTTGTCATCATTCAAGTTCTCTTCCCAGCTGAACCTAATCTTAGGTCAGGATAGTGAATGTTCTCGCCAAACCTAGCATCATCTCCCGCTGATGTTGCTGCATATCCATAAGTCTACCTTTCAACTGGGATACCTCATACTCCAGACCACCGATCGTTAGTCTGGCCTGATCCTCTGGTGTTGTGAATAATGCATCCCAAGATCTGTTATCTGGAAGCTTGACATCTTTGTAGTAGAATGGTTTTCTAGCTTTGAGGAAGATGAGTTATAAGATATTTCAAATTCCGTTCGGGCTATTATAGAAATTCTCTTACAGGATGGTATATCAATTCAAGTGAGTATCACCGAACAATAATAAATACTTGTATATTATTAAGTTCCTAACACTCAACCAACGCTCTTATGTAACTTGATGCATCATAAACAATGATGGAATATTCACATCATTTTAAGCATTTAAACAGTTGTGCATGGACATCACTAGAGAATTAAAAAAATAATAATGGATATATATAATACGCAAATATTCTAGTAAGATAAATTGTAATATATTAATATGTTAGTTTATTCAGAACATCTATTACATATTAGAATTAAAACCAAGAGCACGACGGAGAGAACTGGTATCTAACCATGTGTACGACGTCTCCAACTCTTGAAGGAGCCATCTTATTTCATGCTGATTGGAGCCAAAAAAGTGGTCAGGTGTAGAATATTGGACACACTCCGCCATTCTTGTAATATTTTTGAGCTTGGCCTACAATCGTTGACATTTATGGTTTACCTCGAAAAGGTGCTTTGCCCATGAAAGAATCATATCTTGCTCAATGAGTTGCAATTCTCACAGCGAAGTCTGTAGCGTTTATATCTCTCTACATAGTTCTTTAAGAATCATATCTTGCTCAATGTGTTGCAATTCTTATAGCGAAGTCTGCAGCGTTTGTATCTCTCTACATAGTTCTTTGATCCTGCATAAGGCCCTCTCCTCTGGAGTTGTACTCCATGATCCCCACCAAACATTTGGCTTCCCATTGTCCATTAGTAGCAATGGTTGGAATGAAAGAAGCCTGAGAAGTTTTGGACTTGGAGAAGAAAGGCTGGGATCATGGGACGCTAACCTATTCTAAGATTAATGAGTACATTAAGTCCAGTCTCAGAAATCAGAATGAAGTCTTCTCCACCTTAACAAGGATGCATGCATCTCCTAAAAAATAAAGAATATCGAGCCTTCCAACAGGCCTCCAAAAAGTTGCATTAAAGTAGACTCCTGACTGGCGTTGCATATGTTTTATGGACTTTTTAGCCAAGCCTTGGGTCTCGATGGTTTAAACTGGAGTATCTTGTTAAGTTAGATTATGTTATATTCGATTATTGAGTATCATGTCAATCAAGGAAAATTAACCAAATATGGTTATATTTGACTATGTCGGTTATTTGAGTTATTTTTTGTACTTTACAATATGAACAATTCATTAACAGAATACATGAAAAATTATGACTCTTGAGTGGGACTTGGAACATAGACATGGGTCGTGTGACATGGGACTTTGGTTGTGGGACATGGACATGGGACTTGGGATATGAGCAGGGACATGGGACATGAAAATGGGACGTGGGACATGGACATGGGTTGTGGGACATGGGACTTAGGTTGTGGGACTTAGGACATGGTTTGTGGGACATAGACAGTAAGAAATGTTCATCCATGTCCCAAATTAATATCTCATATTCGGGATTATAAATTCATACTTGGATGAACCGTTCACGATGAACAAAGAAGTTTGACTCATGCCCTAAATCGAATCTCCATGTTCAGGATGCAAACCTTTTTAAAACAAAATAACAAGTTGAACAAAAAGGTGCAATAACCTTCCAATCGCCCTAAATCACAACAACACAACAAAGGTCTTCCTTGGTCTAATCACAGTAGATGCATATAAATAACTATCTAAAATTGTATTTCAAGGAAAAATATTATAGATAGTTCAAGTTGAAGACCATTGTCTCAAAAGATGCTATCACAAAAAAGTACTTCACTATCTACATAAGCCACATTACGACAACTATGAGTACTATAATACATAAAATGCGCAGTCTTCTCTTGCATGCCTTGACCTTTGTCTCCAATACCTTGCAATTGGCCTTATATCGCGCCAACTCCTCTCTGGCGTGCTAAATTTCTTGAACTTTTGTTTAGTTGTCAGTTCTCTTCATGCATAGCATACAGGTGACTATTTAGGAAAGTGGCCTATCATTTAGGCTTACCACCTTTCTTGTCGAGCATACATGATGTATTTCATGTATCAACATTGAGAAATTATGAGCCAAATCCATCACATGTATTATGGCTAGATCATATACAAGTGCGGGACAATTTGTCATATGATGAGCATCTAGTTTGGATTCTAGATGGCCAAGTGAATAGCTGAGGAACAAGATGATTAGGCTTGTGAAAGTTCAGTGGAGTCATCATTCAGAAGATGAGGCAACTTGAAGCTTGATGACACAATGAAAGAGAGATATCCTCAGTTATGGACTTGATGTCTAAGTTTTGAGGATGAAACTTTTATAAGATGGGGAGAATGTGATACCCACATTAAATGCAGGTGGTTTGCAGTTGCATTCAATGCAGTTTGTTGGCAATAGAGGTATTTGATCAAGGAGAAAGAGAGAGAGGGAGAGAGAGGAGAGACAACGGAGGAAAAAGAAGAAGTTGATGTAAGTAAGTTATGTCTATTTTTTTGTTAATCCAATCCATTAAAAAATTGTATTTCCTAAGTAAAAGGTATATCTTATTTATGGACCTTGTTGAGTAAGTCTTGAGTATGCATGACATGTTAAAGTATTGAAACCATAGTTGTATATATTAGTAATGTTGCATGATGTATTAGATGGGCCTTGGGCCACATATGATAGATGATAAATGGCATGACATTTAGTGTACATCATACAAGATGCATGGGTGATTGAGATGTGCACATGATGATGATGATGGGGCAGTTCGCCCGGCCTGTATGGCCAAGTGATGAGCCTGAATGGCTAGACATGATGAGATACACATAACCTGAGTAATAAGGGGTTTGATCGCGTAAGTATGTGGCATGGGTATGAGATGCACATGATCTGAGTAATAAAGGGTTCGCTTGGGCAGACATTTGGCATGTTAGTATCTGGATTTACATTTATGATATGATTTGAGAGTGCTTAGTTATGTTGAATAATTATTGCTTGTGTGGGGCTATGTAGTAGCCTAAGGTTCATGGACATGACATTTGATTGGGTATGGTCATGGGATTGGTTAATGGTCAGACTTGGTCGATAACTGTAATTTATATAAAATTTGGTGTGAATTTTATAACTATGTTTAATGTGATTAGTCAATGAGCAGATGAGTGATGGTTCAAGTATGACCAAGGGAAGTCTCTGTTACTTTTATTTACCTATGTACTGAGTTGTCCAACTCATCATATTTTCAAATCTTAATAGGTTTACCTAAGGAAAACCAATCTGGGGTTGAAACTTCAGGTAGAAAGAATTGATACAGTCTAGTTAATTATGTTATTTTATATGATATATATGAGTTTTGTGGACTTATGGGATGTGTATGATCATAATGTATCATTTCGATATGGAGGACATGTTGTAATTGGTAATATTGATGGGAGATTATATGTATTAAAAGATGATATACTCTATTCAATCATGTATTTACATTATGTGTATATCTCGTAGATTGTGGCCATTAGTATGGTTTTAATGATGTGGTTTGAGCTTGTGTAATCTCTACTCATTTAGTCGATCTTATGACTGTGGGGAGATGATTGGTTGACTGGCAAGTGGTGCTCATTTCGGTTAGTGTTGATTGGTGGGGCATTGCAATACCCCATCAACTGGGGCATTGGCAGGTGGGATTGTCATATCATCATTTGAAGGTAACATTAAATGAGGCCGATGTAAAACCCTACACTTTCGTTATTGAAGTTGACACCACTCCCTTCAGCTCATCACGTGCATCCGAGACATATTCTTCTCTCTTATATTCTTCTGTTGATTTTTGAATTCTTTTCAAGCCTTTAAAAATAATTTCATAAAGAGCCAAATCGCTGGTCCCATCATGGACAATTTTATCACATTCTTGCATCAAGTTGTGGTATCGTATAATCTTTGAATTTTCAATACTTAATGTTATGGATGTATGATCTTTTCCTTAGGTCTTTCGGTCCACCTCCTCAATATTAGTTTTTCAGGCATACTGAAGATCCCTTGTACATGAAATACTGCAAGAATATGTGTACACACAATCCCTGAAAACTCCCACTTTTTGCATGAACATGTGGCCACTCTGCTTTCATTGTCCCATTCAACTCTTCTAACCCTTTCAAGATCACCACTTGAATATCTATGAACAACATATTGATCTATATGACCATCTGACACACTAATCTATGCAAAATAATACTAGCATTGCTAAACCTCTTTCTGAAATTCTAAAAAAATCTCCTTTGTATACACTTTTTTTCATATTACACTCAATAATGTGTTTTGTTTTTATAACTAGCATGCCATATATTGTTTTACAATTAGCATCTATTTTTGCCCAACGCCTCCTTTTGGCGGCCTATTCATATACACAAGCAAATTTCAACAATTTTGTGTTGCGATGTACATATTTATCAAATAATGAATTCATGCTCTCAGTTCTCCCTGTAGTTGTCATGCCAGATAAAAAATGATATCTAACATAAGTAGGCACCCATGTATTTTTGATATTATATAGTTGCTGCAGCCATGAGTGATCATGCAAGCCATAAGTACCAATCATATCAACCCATGCCTTTACAAATTCATCTGATATCTCACTTTTGTATATGCAATTAGACCAAGTCTTGTAAAAAGTTGGATTGTTATGGATCACAATACCCATCTTTTCATTAAATGTTTTATTCATATGTCATATACAAAAAACATGGTGGGTTTGAGGAAATACATCTCTCATAGTCACTAAGATAGCAGCATCTTGGTTAGTCACTATTACTTTAAAAGCTACACCTCCCATCATATCAATACATGCTTTGAATAACTATTTAAAATTAGTTATGGTCTCCCTAAAAACCAGTCTCGCCCCAAGTAATATTGATTGCTTATGATGGTTAACACCAACAAATGGTCCAAATGGCATATTATATTCATTTATCTTATACGTCGTGTTAAAATACACAATATCACCAAATGCTCCATAATCAATTTTGATTACACCATCAACCCCACAAAGTATTATTAGATGTCCTTCCCCATCTACTTGTAGGTCGAAACTAAATTGAGGATCAACTTTTGATTGGCTCTGAAAATATTGTAACAAGGCATCTGTCCCTCCACTAAACTTGGGTTGACGTTGCCTTCTATAAGCATTTCTAAGGTCTAACTATAAAAACCCCAAATTCTCCAACCCATCTACCTCACAAGCCATAAAGTTGAACGCCTTTGTTACACCAACCCCAACTTGATTTAATCCTTTCACAAGATCTACTTGACAATCTGGCACATTCCTATGTGATCATAAATAATGAGATTTATTAGGTGATTTTAGACCATGACTATGTTCAGGTACAAATCTTATAACAACTCACTTATCACAACCCCAATGTTTAGAAATCCAAAGCAATACCATGTAATTACATCTGGTGAGACATCTCGCTCGCTTATTCTTTTCTGTAGGCTTAACATTTGAATCTTCATATGGACGATTTGAGTCAGCCGGTGGGCAATCTACTTTAATGAGTTTGGCCTTCCATAATCCCTCTTTAGAGCATTTAAAAACCCAACCACATATGTCTCCATTAAGCAACTTTCTTGCATAGCACTTTCTAATAATAAACTCCCCTCTTTAATTAAAAAACCAACCACATACCTCTCCATTGACTAACTTTCTTGTATAGCTTTTTCTAATACTAAACCCACATAGTTTTGCATAACCATTGTAGAACTGATAAGTATCTTCCTAACTGTCAAATTGTTAGCCAATCTTTGGGGTTAGATCAATAGGAGCTCTGAGCAAAAATTCATGTATTCCTATCAATGAATTTTATACAACACTACTTACTTCATCCATATTATTGACTTTTATACTGCCTATTTCGACACCCCATCTATTTGGATTAGGGGAACCTACCACATCCTTGTCATTTACATTCACAATATCTACATGTAGATCCATAGACCTAAAACAACCAGTGTCAAAATAGATAATAACACTACAAAACATGATATACAGTATAAAAATTCAGATGAGTAGCATTTAATTTGTAAAGTTAGATTTATTTTACTAATCACGAATCCATCTGCAATTGAAAACTACAATATTAAAATCCACTGATAGAAATTAAATAAAAGAAGAATTATTTAATTTAAATAAATTAAATCTAGTAGACATTTCAACAGATGGTTCTCATGCGATTATAATATTTCCAATCGAGAGAAGCTTGAACAGCTATCTCATTTGAAGTAATAACAAAAAGCACATGGGGTTATCATGAAACTAATGCAACTTTGAAAAAAAATAGTGACGATAATGAACAAGTGGAATGAATATGACTTACTTCAAAAACTTCTCCTTTGCTAGAGTAGCAAGTCTGGTAGCTCCTTTGTGGTTGTGGATGGGACTTAGAAGAATTGACTGATTTTCAAAGTCTGCTCTAAGTTAGGGAATTTGGGGGTGTGAACCTATGGAAGTTGACCTAAAAAATAGATATGAGAGATGCAGGAGCTTGTGCAAATCGAAGGAGAGAAATCAATTTTTGGTTAGGGAAGAGTGGAAGCAGACAGGGAGGGAAGATGGCATGCCACTATGAGTGAGGGAGACTTGAATTAGTCCCTGTCGCACACCCTTTATACTGCATTTTCTGTGTCAAAAAGCCAAAGAGATTTCCCTATTTATGTTAGGGTTTTACTATGTTTCGAACATAGAGTTCATAGTGGGATATGGAATCTGGGTTTTCGGACATGGGGCATAATTTGGGACATGGATTATGGAGTGTTTTTCTGTGTTTCGGTCATGGACATAGACTTGGGATGTGGAATCTTAGTTTTCAGAAATAGGGCATAATTTGGGATATGGATTAAAACAACAAGCAGTTAGATATTCTATCATTCGATTTAAAATTTTTAATCTATGATTTTAATCTAATAGTCCCCTATGATTTTAATCTACAGGTATATAATTATCATCCATTCATTCCATTCTATGACAATATGCTAATCAAAATGGTAGCACATCCAAAAAATAATGGAATTTTCACTAACAATAAAAATTTCAATAATGGACATTTTTACTAATTTTCAACTAGGCCTGGAAAAATAAAAATAATAAAAATAATTTTCATAAATAAAAATATAAATATAAATTTTTACCAATTTTCAACTAGGCCTAGAAATTTTATGCCTTTAAAAATAATAGAATTCTTACTAAAAATAAATTTTTTAAATATAAAATTTATTAATTAAGTACCCATTCTTAATATTTAATGAGGTAAGAGAGGGCGGGAAGATGATAAAGAGGTGTGAGTAAGGGAGACTAGAAGTAGTCACATCGTAGCCCCCTCCGTACCGCATATTTTGGGTTTCTGCATGACGAAGTCCAAAAGTCGACTCTCCCTCACTCCCTCACTTGTGGCACTCACGAAGGGTCGAGATCTCACCTGCCACATTGCACGATAAAAATGCCAGCTACACTGAATATTTCAGTGTGGCTGGTGTAATAGTCGTTCGATGGGGTGAGCATTGTTTGGGCCGTTTGTGGGGCTCTGTGAGTGGAGGGAGGGAGGGAGAGTGAGACTTTTGACTCTGACTTCTAGAAAAAAAAACACACTCGTTCGAAATGACAATGACTGCTTTCCATCCCCCTCAGTCACACCTGCTTCCCATCTTCCCTAATCGAGCGAACACCGAAAACCCATCTCCCTCTTCGCTAATCTGCACCCTCTCTCATCTTCTCGTCATCAATCCCTACAACCCCATCTCTCCAAGCATCCCCCACAACCCACCCCTATCATCCAACCTCATTGTTAGAACCCTTCCATGGAACTCCATGCCATCAAACTCAATTGAGCAACTACAGTGCCCCCCCCCATACAATACGAAGCAATACCTAACATTCCTCTTAGCATATCATGGCCCTTGATCAACACCACATTCTTAATAGGCCCAAACTAGCCAAAAAAATTAGCAATTTGGTTCTTCTGTATCCACTATGGGAGATTCCCAGCAAAGAACTTGCCCTCCTGGCGGAATTCAGAAGCCAGAGTAGTTGGAGTAGGACTGGGGTTGTCTTAGGGTGATGAAATTGGAATATCTGCAAGAGGGAGGGGTTCTTTAGGAGGAGGAGGAGGAGAGAGCTTATCGTGGACGACGAGATTAGGAGGTTGCGAGGAATTGGTGAAAATTTTTAGGGGGTTGTAGAATTTTTTTGTATTGGAGGAGGAGTGCCTGTTGTGGAGAGTGATGGGAGTTGAGGTCAACAAACAAGGTAAATGCGGACTGCATCAGATTCATTGCGAGAAAATGATTGCTTTGTTACCACATGAAGGACAAGCAGTTAGTTTTGAGCTGCCGGAGGAAGGAGACATGCTAGGTGAGCAAGGTGAAGACATGTTTACAAAGTGTAGAAGTGTTCACAAGTGACATCTACATAAGCCTTTCTATGGATGCTTCCAATGACCTGAGTGCCAGAGGAAGGATAATTTTTATTAGATACCCAAATGAAAATTTTAATCAATCATTGATCAAAAGACACTACGTTAATTTAAAAGGACTTAACATACTTTTATTGTTATAATTATTTTTGTCAAGCTTGATATCCTGTATCTAGCAATCTTTGGAGGTCAGTCCTTTTCATGTCATGATTAGCAATGCTAACATGCATAACCAGTATATTATTTTTAAAACTTATAATCTCACT
This sequence comes from Pouteria campechiana, assembly GCA_036873735.1. Classification (NCBI taxonomy): domain Eukaryota; kingdom Viridiplantae; phylum Streptophyta; class Magnoliopsida; order Ericales; family Sapotaceae; genus Pouteria; species Pouteria campechiana. The sequence continues at coordinate 79,667 of JAYJMB010009440.1, forward strand.
ACATATCTCTAAATGTTGTAGATAATCTTTGTTGGGATTATTGTATAATTTTGATGACAACAAAACTTGTCTTAATACTTAATTTATACTAATAATGCTTCTAGTATAGAAAGCTTGAAATGTAGAAAGATATGCTTGAAATAGGCGTGCTCTGTTGGAATATCATTTATGAAAGCATATACATCTTGATATAAGTCAAGAAGGGAAATCATATTGATTTATATTGTTTTCAACCTTGATTATCATGCCTTAGATCATATGTTAAAAGTGCTTGAAAAGATATCTTCTTGAATGAAAAAGAAAGATAACTTAAATAAATTTATAAATATAAAATCATTTAAAGTATATATCCATGCTTTACAACTTATGTAAATTTCTTATGGATAATTATATTATTATAAAAAAATACAATATGTTATTGATTCATGATATACAACTTGAAAAATCATGTGGGGATAAACATATTTTGATAAGTGTGCTTCATAGAAGATATTCTTTTTATGAAAAGGAAATTGTGCTTAAATGATTTATCCATACTCTAACTTATATATATTATATGTGGATAAATGCATTTTGATTTATAATGGAAAATGTCAAGTTAAGAATATGATAAAAGTGCAAAAAATTCCAAGTGTAGGTTCGCTACTACAATAATTTTGCTATAGTACTTTTGTTATAGTAAAATGCTATAGTGATGAACAAAGTCGAAGCATTAGATGAAGCAGCAGACAAATTACTATAGTAATTTGCTATAGTACTACTATAGTGATAGACAAAGTCAAAGCATCAGATGAAGCAACAGGCAAATTGCTACAGCAATTTGCTACAATAACCTGCTATAGTAATTGACAGAAGAAGAAGCATAAGACGAAGTAGAAGCAACAGACGAAGTGCTACAGTGATTTACTACAATAATGATGCTACAGTGCGACAAACAATATTTCATCAAAGATGAAGTAATAGACAAAGGGGTGCCATGCTACAATAATCTGATGCAATAACTCTGCTACAGTAATTTTGCTACTATAACCAATAGACAAATATTCATCTGCTACTTACTCCAGACGAAGTGGAGCTATAGTGATTGCTACAGTAATGGCACTTCATTAAAAATTATTGTATTCAAATGTGTCAGACGAAGTAGTGCTCTATAAAAAGCTTTCCACCTTAGTGCAATTGTCTCCTTTTTCATCAAGAACGAGGTTGCAAACTTTCCAACAAATTAAGAGCCAATCAAAAGACAATGCATTGCAATAGGAGAAAACCTCAAATGTTCTTCTATATTAATGTTGCACATCTTCCTCTATTCTCTACATTCAATGGAACCCATCTTCTCCAATGATCAGATTTTTGAGAAGAGCTATTTAATGAGATATGCTAGGATGTTTCAAAGGGGGAAAGAGTTAAAGAAGAAAATGGGATTGAGCCTAACACCTTCCACAAATCTTTGCATCCCTAGGGCAAGAGTTTTAACCTTCAAATATCATTTAAGAGCTTCATTTTGTTTATCCATTCAAGGCCTACTTCTTTAATATATCCAAGGGAGATCCTATGTGCTATAAGGTGTTACTCAAAGATCAAGTTCTCCCAAAGGATCATCAAGGAGCTTGAGGGTTCTAAGTGACAAAGGCGAATCTATCAATAAGAAACCCATTCAATTCCTCCAAGTATTTTCACTCCAAGAGCTGCTAAGATCAAAGAGCTTCAATGCCACATCAACACTACATCAAAGGAGTTTGAAATCACTATAATGTGCTTAATGTGTTATCATTTTATTAGTGCTTTAACAGTATGTACTCATCAGCCTAGACAGAGGCATATTCATGTACACAAAATACCTGAAAAGGTAGAGTTTTTGGTTAGCTCATGAAACCAGAGTTGTGCCCCCTAAAGCTAGAATCTAGAAGAGTGTCAGGACACTAGTTTACGCCTCCTGGAGCTGGAATTCAGAAGAGTATCGGGGACACTTGTTTACACCCCCTAGAGTTGGAATCTAAAAGAGTGTTAGGGATACAATTGTATTTCCATTGTATGAGGTATAGTGAAACCTAAGGCACAATGAGTTTGTGCTTTTGGAAGAGTGGATGTAGGGATGGGGTTCCTGAACTATTATAAAAATTGTGTTATTTGTGTGTGTTTGTTTACTCGCTTATCCTTCATGCACTTTACGGTTTTATCATTCACTTTACATCACATAACACGAAAAGAGGGAAATGGTTTAATAGGGGTTAAGCAAAGAATTATTATATACCCAATTCACCCCTCTCCTCTTGGGTTAAGCCATACTTTGGAAACCTATAAGTGGTATCAGAGCGGGCTACATAACTAATTGTGGAGATCCATATGACTAACCCAATACTATCATCCTTTATGTTCTGCGAAGGATATTCCACCTCTCAACTTTTGTATTATGATGGATTCAATCATGAACACTGGAAGAGGAGATTGGAAATTAGTCTTATGGCCAATGGTATTAATTTATAGAAAGCTACTTTTATTGGCTTTGTTGAGGATGAAGAGAGAGCACAACAAGACAATGTCAAGGCAATGAATGCCTTGTTACATGCTCTCTGCCCTACCACTTGCAACTTTGTCTTAAAATGTAAAAGTGCAAAAGAAATGTTACACAAGTTAAAGGCAATTTCTAAGGGGCAAAATAATTTGTTGCAAAATGATACTAGTCTTCCTATAGGCTAAACATGAGTGTAGGAAACCAAGTAGAAGAAAAGAAGGAGCAACCTCTAACAGAAAAAGACTCATGGGTTAAGAGGGAGCAACCTAAATAAGAAGAAGAAGAAAAGAAGATTGATCAAGTTCCACCAAAGGGAAAATGACTTCTTAATATTGGATGAAGAAGATGTTTAAGGAAGCCAAAGACAAAGGAAAGGTAGGTGCAGATATGACAACTTGAGCCCAAATTTCTCTATATTCTTTTCATGTCCATACTTAATCCATTTACTCATTTGTTTCTGATATGATTTCATTTATATAGAATGTTTAATTTTAGTTCAAATAAATTCATGATACAAAACTGAAACACAAATAGAATGATAGAGACATCTAAGAAAAAGGGAATAATCTAAGTAATGAACGACTTATTGAAAACGATGAAGTACATATCATCTTGTTGTGCAATCTAAATTCTCAAATGTATACTATTGTATAAGAAATTGCACTAATTAAATTATTACATAAAGCTCACATTTGATTGATTTTCCTCATGAAAGAAAAAGTGTAAGAATCTTTCAAATCTGTGCAGGAAAAGCTTGAAATGGGTACTTACAAGAAGGAGAATGATGAAAAATCAATGTCATCTTCTCGATCCACACTTTCAAGCTAAAGAAAGAAAAAAGAAAAAACCAAGCGAATGACTGTCCATCAAATTAAAGTTCATCTCAAACAAATGCAAAGCAACATGCATATAATAGACCTCATTTGTCATAAGTAAGATATAGACGAATAACCTACTTTGTCTGGAAACATGAAGAGACAATTCATCTATGTCACCATGAGTCATCTACACCTCAAGAATTCGTCAGTTACTTATCATAGATAAATTAAGAGATAAACAACATGAAGAGATGATTTGTCTGCACTAACTAAATTTGTCTAATATTCATCTTAGATGAATTAAAATAAGAAATACATGGAAAGACAAATGGATAGCTGGACAGATACTCTGTCTGAAAAATAATTCAAAACAACAAGTGTTGAAATGAGGAATCAAGCTTCAGTTATGAGCTCAACTGCAATATCTACAAGGATGTAATAAAAGAGATAAGTTGTCCAAATTGATACATTTATTTAATGAATGGAATATATGCTTTACTAGTTTATATATTTTACATATCTCTAAAAATGACTGCCTTAAATTTTAATGAATATGAATTCATTATTTCTGAACTAAATCATTCTGAAAATTTAAATTGATATGTAAAATAACTAATCCTTAATATAATTACAGTCCCAAGGCATAGTCAAGCCTATTTGGGAAACCTCATAGTTTAAGGTCTTGGATTGGCAGTCCATGCCTAGCCATTCCTTTTGTAATCATTATTAAGGCTTGAATCTCCAAGATTGAAACAACTAACAAAACAATTTAAATCTTTATGAATGCTTAAAAGTTATGCTTATATCATGAATTACTACATCTTATTTATTATTCTTACCATTCATGACCATAATATTCGCAAAAATGTTTGAGCATACACATCTTGAAATCATATAATAAGGAAATTCAAATTATATGTGATAGTTTGTTTTATCCCAAACTGTTTTCTACAATTTTCATATCATCTAGAGTATTTTTTTAGTATTTTGATCATAACTTTCTCATACGAACTCAAAATTAAGCGTTATTGATTTCATGGATAGATAATTAAAAACAAACTCAGAATTAAGTGTTATTGATTTCATGGATAGATAATTTAAAGGGATACATCTTTCATGTTGATTATTTTTCTAAATCAGCCTCTATCTTGAGTCGTGAGCCCTCAAATTCATGTCTTTCTATAGATGAGTTAGCAGACAAAGTGTAGCTCTAGAGATAGTTGCACTATTTTAACTATAACTTTCTCATACAAACTCAGAATTAAGTATTCTTGATGTATTAGAAAGTTAATAACCAAGGCTACAACTTTGATGTTTAACATAATTTCTAAATCCAAACCTAGAAGTACCAGAATTTTTCTAAATATGCCACTTTGTATTAATGAAATTCTTTGGAGATCAAATCCTATGTTGAATACTAAAATATGATTCTTGGATAATTTGTTCAACTGATGAGGTGTATGAATAGATTTACACAAGCACATATTGAGCATATAACAACATATAAAAGGCTTTTGAATTTCTAAAGATGATTGAATGAGTGTGGTCTGAGTGAGCATGAAAAGTGATATCTATTTTAGATTACCTCACTCTATTCAAGTTCCATAAAGAGATGCCTTACAAGAAGAGAGAATGATGTTTCTTACAAATATGATCTTAAATGAATCAAGAAGAATTTTTCATGAATTTTCCTAGGATTAAGCACTAAAATTTAATTGCTTTTGATGATCCAAAGTTTAGGTTAGAAGAAACTACATTCCTGAAGATATATTTGAAAAGTTATTGATTTCTAAGCATGTGAATCCAAGGAACTTCAGAAAGCCTAAGAAATGTTAAATTCACAAGTATATCATACTAAGATGTGCTATGTAAAGAGTTGAGAAATGTCAAGCACCTTTCTTTGGAAATTTGGTGCTCTTTCACTTCGTCTTCTAGTTTGTCTATGATAAGTAACAGATGAAGTTTTATTCTCACTGTTCACCAAACAAAGTAGTGTTGTCTGCTAGTTTGTTTATTAAGAGTTATAGATAATTCTTCACAATAGGCGAATTGACTTCATCTATTGATTTGTCTGTAGAGAGCTATAGATGAATCTGAAAGGCTTAGACAGATATTACCTTCATATTTATATTATACCATCTTAAGAAAGGAACATAAGAAACTTAAATTGCATAAAGCATCACCTAATGATCAAAGTGATAAATAACCCAATTTGAATTAAGCAAAAATTCAGTGCTTCCATCATTGAACAACATCAAGAAACTAAAAACTAATAAGAAAAACAAACGCAACAACTAGGATCAAGCATTGTCATTGAATGACTAAAATGAAGTGTGTTTATCAACTTATATGAGTAAAACTATGATGTTTTTATTCTTGAAAAGATATGGTAAAGTTTCTTATGCAATATCTTTTTAAAAAATGACTGTCAATTCAATGTCCTTTGTGTTTAAATGAAAATTATGATTTTGATGTCTCCTTGAAATGATATATGAATTGATGCATACTTGAAAACTATTTACATATCTTCAAACTTCAATTACAATTTAGATGTTGCTTATAACATGAATCTATCTTTTATATTATTGAAAACTAATTGTATCTCATAGTTATGCTTTGTATAGGACCAAGATCTACATGTGTTTGTGAACACTTTAGGAACCCACTAAGAGAGTGGGAGAAATAAGTAGATTTGGGAGTCATAACCTTAAAACAAAAAGGGGGGAGTGTTTGGAACAAAAGAAGACATGGGAAAGAATGAATTGTCCTTCATATGTTTCTGCTTTGTGGGGGTTGATAAAACAAAGGATAACAGAAAATTTTAGATAAAAGTATTGATCCCATACTATACCATTCTAAGAGATGAATAGAATCATGCTCCTTACATGCTCTTGATTTCATTTACCTATCCCATCTTCTAGATATTAAGGGGAAGACATATCCTATTCATTTCATATACTTTTTTGATGCTAACAAAAAGGGGGAGAAAAATGTAGAAAGGCTTGTTTAAGAAATTGGGATAATATTAGGAAGGACTCTTGTCATGACTTGCATCTAAGAGAAGAATAGAATCATATGTTATGACCTATCTTTATCAAACTCCATAGGATTACACATTCCAATTAGATAGGGGGAGTTTGCTATTGGCTCATTAGCATGACCTTTATATGTTACAAGTCTTCAAGTTTTATCATCATCAAAAAGGGGGAGAATATTGGGATTATTATATGATTTTGATGACAACAAAACTAGTCTTAAGACTTAATTTATGCTAATGATGCTTTTAGTATAAAAAGCTTGAAATGTAGAAAGATATGCTTGAAATATGCATGCTCTGTTGGAATATCATTTATGAAAGCATATACAACTTGATACAAGTCTAGAAGGGAAATCATATTGATCCATATTGTTTTCTACCTTGTTTATCATGCCTTGGATCATATGTTAAAGGTGCTTGAAAAGATATCTTCTTGAATGAAAAGAATGAGAGCTTAAATAAATTTATAAATATAAAATCATTTAAAGTATATATCCATGCTTGACAACTTATGCAAATTTCATATGGATAATTATATTATGATAACAAAAATACAATATGTGATTAATCCATGGTCTACAACTTGATAAATCATGTGGGTATAAACATATTTTGATAAGTGGCTTCATAGAAGATATTCTTTGTATAAAAAAAATTATGCTTAAATGATTTATCCATACTCTAACTTACGTATATTATTTGTGGATAAATGCATTTTGATTTATAATAAAAAATGTCAAGTTAAGAATATGGTAAAAGTGCAAAAATTTCCACGTTTAGGTTCGCTACTATAGTAATTTTGCTATAGTGCTACTACAGTGACAGACAAAGTCGAAGCATCAGACGAAGCAGCAGACAAATTGCTACGGTAATTTGCTATAGTGACAGGTGAAGTCAAAGCATCAGACGAAGCAACAGGAAAATTGCTACAGTAATCTACTATAGTAATTTTCTATAATAACTAATAGATGAAGAAGCATTAGATGAAGTAGAAGCAATAGAGGAAGTTATACAATGATTTGGTACAGTAATAATGCTACAGTAACTCTACTATAGCGCAACAGACAAATCTTCATTAGCAGATGAAGTAATAGTCAAAGCCGCGTAGTACTACGGTGATCTGCTACAATAATGTTGCTATAATAATTCTACTATCGTAACCAACAGACGAATATTCATCTGCTACTTAATCCAGATGAAGTAGAGCTACAGTGATTTACTACGATAATGGTACTACAGTAACGGCGCTACATTAAAAATTATTGTTTTCAAATGTATCAAAGATTTAATGCACTATAAAAAGCATTCTACCTTAGTGCAATCGTCTCCTTTTCTGTCAGAAATGAGGTTGCAGACTTTCTAACTGATTAAGAGCCAATTAGAAGACAATGTATTCCAACAGGAGAAAACTTTAAACACTCTTCTATATTAATGCTACTCATCTTCCTTTGCTCTCTACATTTAAAGGAACCCATCTTCTTCAATGGTCAAATTTTTTAGAAAAGCTATTTAGGGAGATATGCTAGGAAGTTTCAAAGGGGGAAGGAATTAAACAAGAAAAAGGGATTGAGCCTAACACCGTCCATAAATCTTTGCATCCCTAGGCCAAGAGCTTTAACCGTCAAATATCATTTAATAGCTTCATTTTGTTTATCCATTCAAGGCCTACTTCTTCAATATATCTAAGGGAGATCCCATGTACTATAATGAATTACTCAAAGATCAAGTTCTCTCAAAGGATCATCAAGGAGCTTGAGGGGTATAAGTAACAAAGGCAAATTTATCAATAAGAGACCCATTCAAGTCCTCCAAGTATTTTCACTTCAAGAGTTACTAAGATCAAAGAGCTTCAATGCCACATCAACACTACATGTAAGGAGTTTGAAATCATTGTAATGTGCTTAATGTGCTATCATTTTATTAGTGCTTTAATAGTGTGTACTCATCAGCCTAGACAAAGGCATATTCATGTACACAAAATACCTACAAAGGTAGAGTTTCTGGTTAGCTCATAAAGCCAGAGTTATGCCCCATAGAGCTGGAATCTAGAAGAGTGTTGGGGACAATATCGTATTTCCATTGTATGAGGTATAGTGAAACCTAAGGCACAATGAGTTTGTGCTCTTTGAAGAGTGAATGTAGGAACGGGATTTTCGAACCACTATAAAAATAGTGTTGTTTGTGTGTGTTTATTTACTCGCTTTATCCTCCATGTACTTTACGGTTTTATCATTCACTTTACATCACACCACACATAAGCACGAAAAGAGAAAAATGGGGTTAAGCAATAAATTTTTATATACCCAATTCACCCCTCCCCTCTTGGGTTAAGCTATACTTTGGGAACCTACAATCCTATCTCAAGAAAATAACATTCAAAGGTTGAACAAACTTTTGCAAGATCTAAGGGAATAATTGCTTCAATGTAGAGGTTGAAAAAGGTAATAAATGACTGTGGAAGTTCTCTATTTGAAAACCCAATTAAGCTTAAGTGGCAATAGATTCAAGAAGATTAGTCTAACCAGTTCCTTGTCCCAATTATTGGATGAGTAACTACGTGAAGAATGATTCAAATCTATGCACAGTGCCCTTGAGCCATGAGATTACCCTATCCTGGATGTAGTTTGGGGCATGTTCAAATCATTTTGTGACTTTCCAAATAAATTGCAGGATGCCACGTCAAGCTCATGATTCATTTAGCTCAACTTTTGTGGTATCTTATAGCAATTATCTTCACATACAATATTTATGATGGTAGAAGTGATTTGTTGAAGTGTGTTTCCATGTATGTTCTATATTGATTCAACTAAACTAAGAAACTTCGAATTCTCTTCATTGAATTTTGAAGATCACCTTTTAGATTCTATATATCTTTGGTTAGATGCAAGAAGAAAAGAGTGTTGGAAAATCATTTTTCAGAATTGTGATTTCTTTTTTGTTCGTTTGCTCAAAACACATGGTTATGATAAACGCACTTCCAGTTCTCGTGATATGAGAAATTTTCTCGTTGCAATGGCAAATGGCTACATCACTAAATGATGTGTGTTAAATTGTGCTTATACGAGTTTTCATCTTCAAAATAAGAAAATATATTTTGATTTCACTAGCATTTCATTTTTATACCATAAAACTCCATTCAACCAATCATCCCAAAAAGAAAAAATGGCCTCCATCAATAAAAGTAAAAACATCTTTTATCTTAAGACAATGTTAATATTTGTTTTGAAAGTTGAAAATGAGGGGGCTGTTTATATCATAGAAAAATAAAGGCGCTTAAAATGAAAATTTTCAAAGATCTCATTTTAACAATACTCTTCTTCCCTTTCCTTTCTCTAGCCACTCATAAGCAATCGCATTTGGCTAAGTCTAAAGAAAGAATTGCCATGTCTAGAATTGAATAACCATGTCCGGAGTTGAATAGCCATTTCCAGAATAAATTTTTCAAACTTGGATGAACCGTTCACTTTGTAGAGCCTTCTTTTACTTATATCCCAAAGTGAATCACTATGTTCGAAGTTAATATTTCGAACTTGGTTGAATTGTTCAGCCCACAACACTAGATTTGCTTATGTTTGAGAATGAAATGTCATGTCTGAAAATTATTTTCAATGTCCGAAGTTAAGATTTCAGACTTGGATGACCATTCACTTTGTACAGCCTTCTTTTACTTATGTCAGGAAGTGAATTGCCATGTCCGAAGTGAATAATTCAAACTTGGTTGAATTGTTCAGCCCACAACACTAGATTTGCCTATGTTTGAGAATGAAATGTCATGTCTGAAAATTATTTTCAATGTCTGAAGTTAAGATTTCAGACTTGGATGACCGTTCACTTTGTACAGCCTTCTTTTACTTATGTCAGGAAGTGAATCACCATGTCCGAAGTGAATAATTCAAACTTGGTTGAACTGTTTAGCCTGCAACACTAGATTCGCCTATGTTTGTTTGGGCTATTCAAGAAAATCATCAAAAGGATAGATATAAATTCAAATCAGTTTCACTGAACAATAATAAATACCTGTACATTATTAAATTCTCAGCACCCAACCGATGCTCCTATACAACTTGATGCATCGTAAATGATGATGGAATATTCATGTCTTTCTAGGTATTTAAATATAACTATAATTAAAACATAGTCATTAAGAATATTATATTAAATATAATATATCACTGGCAATATACGATTGTGGAACATAGTTATTAAAAAATGATCATATGATTGTAGTAAACCTTTTTCAAGAAAATCGTAATGCATGAACATGACCATAGAATTAAGGAAAAAACTATGGATATGCAGAATGCATGTATATTCCAGCAAAACAACTTTTAATATATTAATATATTGATTTATATACAACATCTAATACATGTCAGAATTAAAACAAGTAGGGTCGATGATGCATGTTAAACTAGGAATCTATGATCTGGCCAGTGAAGAGGAGCCTAAAGAGTAGGTTAACTACCAAGAGCACAACGGAGGGAACTAATATCTAACCATGGGTATGTCATCTCCAAGTCTTAAATGAGCCATCTAATTTCACGGTAATTAGAGCCGAGAAGATTTTTGGGTGGAGAATGTTGGATACTATCCATAATTCTTATAGAATTGTCGATCTCGGCATGTAACTGTTGGCATTCACAGTTTACTTTAGAAAAGCACTCTGCCCATGAAAGAATCATGTCTTGCTCAACGAGTTGCAATTCTCGCAGTGAAGTCTGCAACATTTGGATCTCTTTATGTAGTTCTTCAATTTTGCGTAAGGCCCTCTCCTCCAAAGATATATTCCATGACCCCACCGAATATTTGACTTCCCATAGTCCATTAGTAGTAATGGCTGGAATGAAAGAAGGCGTGAGAAGTTCTAGAGTTGGAGAATAAAGGTTGGGATGATGAGGGTCTAACTTGTAGCCGAATATATGTGTAAATTAATTAACTCCTCGGGATGCACTCTTCTCTACCTTAGAAAGGATGCATGCATCTCTTCAAAATTGAAGAATTTTAAGCCTTCTAATAGGCCTCCGAAAAGTCGCATTGAATGAGACTACTAACTGGCATTGCATATGAAAAATCCATTCATGGATGACATTGAAATTTGTTACTCTTAAGTCCAGAAATAAGGTACTAACATCGAAAAAAGGAAAGACTTCATGCCATTCTAAACAGAGCAAATTGTTTACTGACATTGCAAACCAAACTCAGACACTATGTAACCAAGTTCATACACAACAGAACCAAGATTTTGATACTACTGAGGAGAGAAATCAAGATGCCAGGATTCCAAGTCTGAAAATCCCAAGCACCAAGTTCAAACATTACCATTAGTAGAGTTGGTCATTCCAAAATTTAACTTCGGACATTGCCAACTCATCTTCGAACATAGTTAAAGATAACTTGTAAAAGCAAAGCAATTTCATGCTAGTTCCAAGTTCGAAATCATAACTTCAGACATAGCAAAGCATTTTTTGACATGGCTATGAGGCTTGGAAAATTTGATAACATGTAAATTTGTACTACAATTGAAATTTGATAATAGATGTATGGTAATTGGGAAATAGAACAGAAAATTTTGATGATTCTAACTACTGAGCTAAGTATTATAAATTACTAGAAGGAAGAATATGATAGAAAATATTCCAAGTGGATTGCAAGTGCACCTAGGGGCATGCACCATTGGAATACCATACTAAAATAAGTTTAAATGCTCCATCATCATCCAAAAAAAAAACCTCATTCACATTCAACTCCTTCTCCCACCATTCCCAAGCTTCAAAAATTTTCAAAATTTAGAGAATTCGACGATAAATTGCTCAGGAACCAACGACGGCTGATCTAGCAACACTATAGCATCGAGAGAATGTTGATCATAGTGGATTTGGAATTGTAGGATTGAAGGAAAAATTGGGATTTTGCTCTATATCTTGGATTTAGGAATTCCAATTGACAAAAATTGAGTGGTAATTGATTTCTATTACTAATTATCCATTTTAGTTAGATAGATTTCATTAATTCTAGCTTAAGGAGTTAATTTGGGGATTAGGAGGTTGGAAATGGAGAAAAGCATGACCTGAGTAGTGAAATGAGTACTTTGAATGTAAATTTTGATATAACTTTAGTTGAATTATGTATATAAGTAGTTTTGGAAAGAAAACTTAATTGGATAGTAGTTGTAATTATGGAAATTGAAAGTTGCCTATTTGGTGTTTGAAGAAATGCTATTAAGAACATGTGGCATCATTAATTTGTGTTAATGATTCCATAATTACCTCCTTAACAAGGGTTACATGAGTAATCAAGGAAACCCTAAATAGTGAAGGGATTAGGTTAGACAATGATAATGAATTACAGTAGTTAGGTTTTATAAGTAGTTAAGGTTGTTTGAATAATGACGAAACTTGTAGTTTGAGTGAGGACTTCAATTGCAAGGTAAAATTTGGAAATACAAAGCATATAGAGGAAGCAAGATATATTGGTTAGGTAAGTAGGTTTAATTATATAAATTTTTTGTATGTATTAACGTTTTGAACTTAAGTTATGAATTCCAGGCATTTGTTTTGAATTTGGATAAGTTGTGTTATGTGATACATTTGTATTCTTAAAAATGACTAAGTTAGTATAAGAATTATGAGGATCATATGTTAAAGGTAAAATATAAGTGTAGTACAATGACATATTACAATTTGGCCTGATTATATGAGTTAGTATATGGGACTATGAAAACAAGTATGTTTAGAGGAATATGAAAAATACATTTGATGCATATATGAAAGGGTTAATAGTTTTTATATATAAAAATGAGGTGTAATTAAGCCTAAAAGGAAGAGTGAACTATGGCAATTAGTAGTGTGAAATAAGATTAAATGAAGTAAGCAAAAGGAGGGAAGAAATCAGACTATGACATGAGGGGCAACACACTTGGTGTCACCGATGCCGGCATGTTAAGAAGCTAATTCATAGGGGTAGCACGCTTAGCGCTACGGTGCCCAATCTGGCGCCATCGGTGCTAGTGCGTTAAATGATAATATAAATTATTTAATGGATTTCTTATTGTATCTTGGCTATTTTATTAATTAAGTGTATTTATTATATTTATCCTATTTAAATGTATGTTTTAGGAAAAGAATTTAAGGAAAACACAAGAAATAAGATGTTATGCTAAGTTAAAGGACGACACAGAAATAAATTACTTGGGATTAATGAAGTAATTTGATATGCATTAGAGATCATTAAATTATTAAAGATTTTGTATTATGGTTGAGTTTAAAAATCAATTGGAAAAATAAGTGTTAAGTAATTATGTTGAATGCCTGCCAAAATATTAATCGTGTGAATTTGGGTTTGAAAGCCTGCCGAGAGGGTTCTTTGGTTATTCAGTCCATGAATGGGATTTGTTTGATATTACTGCCTTGATGGTGAAGAGTGTTGAACATATACTCTTAAATAGCTTGATTTTGGTGATGAACATTTTTAACCAATCATGTTTTGATGATGAGCAAAGACATGAGTGAAACATTAAGATACTAATAATTCATTCTCAAGCATTTTACAGAAATATTTTTCTAAACTAATCTTCATAATGATCAAAGAAAACTAAGTATAAATTATAGATATACTTAAAACAGGAAAACAAAAGTTCAGAGTTGCTAAGGGAACTTCAGAATCAACTTCGGATTGTTCATACACTTTGGAGACAAAGAAAAAATCCTTTAGAGTCACGAAGTCATAAGCTTTGGGGTCAGCAAATGTGTTTCGGAGTCATAATCCTTTTGGGGGCACGAAGTTACAAGCTTCGAATTTATCAAAAATGCCTCATATCCACTAAAGCATTTCGAAGATAGAGAAAAATCATTTTAGAATTATTAAATCACTTTAGAGTCAGTTGAGTTGCTTCGAAGTCACAAGCTTAGAACCTTTGGAGACAGTTAAAGCACATTGGAGTCATGAGCTCACAAGCTTCGGAGTTAGTTTAAGTACTTTGAAGTCGATAAGGCATTTTGGAGACAACAACGAGAGCCTTCAGAGTTAATAGAATACTCTTCAGTGAATACGACTCGTCAGAGTCAGAAAATAAGTACTTTGAAGCTAAGTGAAATACTTTGGAGATAGAGAAACATTTTGGAGTTCAGAGTCATCTCCTTTGAAGTCACAGATTAAATAATTTATAGATAAACCAAAACTTTAGAGTTAGTATTAATACATCTGACATGAGTCATTGCTGTCGCTATGCTTCGGAGCCTCCGAAGCACATCTTCAGTGCATCCGAAGAGACAGTGACTTGTGTTAGCTATGTAGGAAATTTCATATTACTTAGAAGCTTAGAGGTCTAATGTTAATTTATAGACTCCAAAACCTTGCTGAAAGTACAACGGTCTTAAATTCGAACATTTCTCTACATTAAATGTTTCTCACCTACCATAGTAGAAAAAGTTAGAGGTTTTAATATAAAAGGAGTTTCTCACCTACCATAGTAGAAAAAGTTAGAGGTTTCAATATAAAAGGAGTTAAGTAAGAATGAAGAAATCAAGGAGATCATACTGAAAAATAAGAGAGAGCATTTACCAAGTCTTTAAGGATTTTCTTCCATGATTTCAACTCTACTGCAGTTCATTAAAAGAAGCATTCAAAGTCATCCATTCAACTACTTTTGGAGATTAAATCTTATTGCTTTATGATTATATTAACTATGTTTTTTGCTTTTGAACTTCGTACAAAATCAACCTACTAGAGGCATTAATACTTGTACACATTTATTTTTACACATTTCTACAAGATAAGGACTTGCCTTTGTATAGTGAAAGCAAGTAGGATACTTGGTATTTATATAAGTTAGTTGGTGAGCTTGGAAACCAACAGGTGTATTTGTTTGATTAAGAAGTTATTGATTAAAGAAGGTGTTAGTGGAACCTGAGTTTAGTAGAAAAGGCTAACTCAGAGAAATGGAGTAGGAACCTAAGTGAATGGTCGAACCACTATAAAAATATCAATCTAAGTGTACTATATTAGCAATCTTTTCTTTATCTTTGCACTTTAATCATTATCTGACTGAAAATTTTAAAAACTCAATTCACCCCCCCCCCTCCCCTCTTGAGTCACCATCTGAACTGGACCAAAAATTGGTATCAAAGCTGGTTTCATCCGTTATACCTTACTATTCCATTCATATAACTTATAAAAAGATCTCAATGGTCAACTATTTTCATAACACTTCTGTTGAAGGTCAATCTGCTTCTAGACCTGTATTATTTGATGGTACAAATTATGGATACTAGAAGATTAGAATAAAAGATTTCTTAATTACCTTAGATTATCAGCTATGGAAAACCATCAAAGATGGAATGATTGTTTAAACACTAAAGATAAGTACACTGCTGAGGACATTTGAGCATTTGAAAATGATATCAGAGCAAAGAACTGCCTTTATTGTGCTCTTACATTCTTTTAATTTGACATGATATCCTCTTGTGATACAACAACAAAAATCTAGGATAAACTAGAGATTGCATATGAAGGCACAAAATAAGTAAGAGAAACTAAAATAAATCTTCTTGTGTAGGAATATGAAACTTTCAACATGAAGGAGATAGAGTCAATCCCAGACATGTTCAAAAAATTTCAAAAGACAACAAATGGGCTGAAAAATCTAGGAGAAAAGTATGTAGAGCCCAGAATGGTGATAACAATTCTGAGATCTCTGTCAAAGCAATGGATGCCCAAAATAACAACAATCCAGGAAGGAAGGAAGGAATCTGGACACAATGAATCTAGAAAAGCTTATAGGTTCTCTTATGACTCATGAGGTGTTAATAAAGTAGAAAAATATAGAAGAACCAAAGGGCAAGAAAGCAATTGCTCTTAAAGCTGAGTTAGAGAATGACAAATCCCAAACCGATGCATCCATAAGTGGAGATGAAGATGAGGAGATGACAATGATTACAAGAAGATTTAACTTCATGCAAAAGAAGAAAAGGTTTGGAAATAATTCAAGGAACAATTTTGGAAGAAATGACAAAAAAGAACTACCCACCTATAACAATTATAGGAAACCTGGGCATATGAAGTTTGATTGTCCAAACCTAGATAAAAGATAAAATGATTAGCAAGAGAAAATGTCCAACTCATACTTTGATAAAAAGAATAATGGCCACAATAACAACAACAACAACAACAACAACAGAACATGCAGAAAATTTCAGGAGAAAAAGAAAGCTCTAGCAGCATGGGAGATGCTAGAAAATATAATAAATGAAAGTGAGAGTGAAGAAGAAGAAGAAGAAGAACATAAAGCTCAAATCATCCAACTCACTCCAAACAAAAGTACTCATGATGCACTTCATATAGGAATTAGCTTTATGGCAATCCATGAAGAGTAGGTAAATTTTGATTTTGAAACTCCTAGTCATGAAGAAATGTTAGAAGAATTATATTCAGATTTTATGACTTTGAAAGAGAAGTACAAAGAGACTAAAAATGAGCTCGAAAGAATTACAAATGAATGCTCCAAAATGAAGGAAGAAAATTCTAAGCTCAAGAGTAGCAATAACAACAATAGCATACTTGAGCAAGTAGAACAATACTCTAAAAAAGATGTTGACTTCCACTTTCTTAAGAATGAAACCAAAGAAAAGATGTGGATAATAGCAACATAGAAAATTCAAGCTTAAATAGACTACAATTTGGGTTCTAAAGACAGTTGCAAATAAACTAAATGCAACCCAAACTCCTTTAGTTAAAACAATATTGCCCAAGAAACAATGGGTAACAACATTATCTGCAACTAACCCACTTAGACCCATTCCCAAATGGGTACCAAAAGTTAAGACTTAACTTTATCCATGCATGCTTAGGAGCCACAAAGAGCAGCACATGGTATATCAATAGTGGTTGCTTAAAGCACATGACAGGGAATAGGGAGCCGTTCATAGAGCTGAAATGAAATCTGGTGGAACAGTAACCTTTGGTGATAATGATAAAAGTGGAGTAGTTAGGATCGGTAACGTCAACCACTATCTACTACAATTTCAAATATACTTTTAGTAGAAGGATTAAAACATAATCTTCTTAGCATAAGTCAATTTTGTGACAAAGGCTACAAAGTTGTATTTGAATTTCAATTCTGTTCTATACTATATAAGTCTCAATCAGTTATAGTATATGGTAGAAGATATGAAAATATATATTTGGTTGATCTTTCTAATATTCGAGCTAAGTTTCTTATTATGAATGACAATGAACCCATGTGTGGCATAAAAGGCTTGGACATGCCAATAAAAATCTGATTGAAAGATTATATAATAAAGATTTAGTTATTAGCTTACCAAAACTCAAATTTTATAATAAGCTATGTGATGCTTGCATGAAAGGTAAGTAAGTAAAAGAATCATTCAAGTCAAAAAAAAGAAGTATACATAGTCAAACCCCTTCAGTTTGCTAAATATGGATTTAGTTAGACCAACAAGAACAAGAAGCCTTGGAGGAAAACATTACACATATGTTATTATGGATGACTACAGTAGATTTACTTGAGTAATGTTTCTAGCATCCAAAGATAAAACTTTTTCATTGTTTGACATATTTGCCAAATGTATATAGAATGAACAAAGTTCTCATATTGTTATCATAAAGAGTGATCATAGTGGAGAATTTAAAAATCATAGATTCACTAATTTTTATGAAAACAATGGAATTCTTCAAACTTTCTCTACACCAAGAATACCCCAATAAAATGGAGTAGCAAAAAGGAAGAATAGATCCTTGCAAGAGATGGTAAGGACAATGTTAAGTGAATACAACCTTCCACGGTATTTTTGGGCAAAAGTAATGAATATTGCATGCTATATTATTAACAGAATTTTTGCTAGATCCATACTCAATAAAACTCCATTTGAATTATACTATGGAAAGAAACCAAATATCTCTTATTTTTATACTTTTGGTTGTAAGTGCTTTATTCTTAACAATGATAAAGAAAATCTTAAAAAATTTGATAGCATATCTAATCAAGGAATATTTTTGGGTTATTCTATTGTTAGCAAGGCATTTAGAGTGTACAACTTGAGACTTAAGATAATAGAGGAATCCATCCATGTCAAATTTGATGAACATACGAATTCCATGAAAAAAATAGTGATTTTGATGATGAGATAGATAATCTTCTAACAAGTATGGAGAAACTGAGATTATAAGATAAATAAGTATAAGCTCCACTATCAGAGACAACTATGGATGAAGCTGAACCATCCACAATAGAGCTAAGGAAGGTAACTCATCTCTTCCCAAAAATTGGAGGTTTATGCATCCTCATCCTAAAAACTAAATAATTGGTGATGTGTTCGATAAAGTTAGAACTAGATCATCCTATTACCAAATATGTGGCAATTTTGCTTTCATTTCTCAATTAAAACCAACTTGCATAAACCAAGCATTAGAAGATGAAAATTAGATTTTTGCTAGGTAGGAAGAATTGGATCAATTTAAAAGAAATGATGTGTGGACCATTGTTCCAAGACCAAACCATCAATCTGTTATACGAACAAAATGGATTTTTAGGAACAAACTAGATGAATCAGGAATTATGGTAAGAAATAAGGCAAGAGTAGTTGAAAAGGAGTATTGTCAAGAAGAAGGTATTGACTTTGAAGAGTCATATGCTCCTATTGCAAGAATAAAAGCCATTTAAATGCTTCTTGCATTTGCATCATATATGGATTTTAAGCTATGTCAAATGGATATAAAGAGTGCATTCTTGAATAGTTTCATTAATGAATAAGTATATGTGGAACAACCCCCAGGGTTTGAAGATCTTCATTGTACAAATTATGTATTAAAACTCAAGAAAGCCCTCTATGATTTGAAACAGACTCCTAGAGCTTGGTATGAGAGGCTAACCAAATTTCTGATTGAAAAAGGTTTTTCAAGGGGTAAAGTGGATACCACTCTCTTCATTAAGCATGTAAAGAAAAATATACTTATAATTCAAATTTATGTTGATGACATAGTATTTAGTCCAATTGATGAAAACCTTTGCCAAGATTTTTCCAACACTATGCAAGGAGAATTTGAAATGAGCTTGATGGGTGAACTCAACTTGTTCTTAGACTACAAAATAAATAAGAAAAAGAAGAAATCTTCATCCACCAAGTCAAGTATACAAAAAAACTTTTAAAGAAATTTAACATCGAAGATGGTAAAAGATATGGAACACTAATGAGCATATCAATAAAGATGGACAAAGATGCAAGAGGTAAATTGATATGTAACAAACTCTATAGAAGCATGATAGGATCATTATTATATTTGACTACAAGTAGACCAGATATAATGTTTAGTATTTGCATATATGCTAGATTTTAGTTAGATCCTAAAGAGTCACACCTAATTATTATAAAGAGAATCTTTAGATACATATTAGACACACATGACTCGGTTTGTGGTATCCAAAAGGTTCTGATTTTAATTTAGTAGGGTACTCAGATGCAAACTTTGTAGGATGTAAAGTAGACAGAAAGTAGATAGAAAGATTACTTCAGGATTGATGAGAATGCAAGACGTCATATTTTATTCTCCTAATACTTCATCTTTTGCACCTATTTGATTCCTAAATATACTCATTATTCTCATATTTTG